>VDFB02059479.1:112325-131493 GCA_007258455.2 Sequoia sempervirens | reverse complement strand
AAAACACTTATGACTATCAAGCAAAACTTCTGTTACTCATAGCTTTCACACCAAGAGCCAAAATGAGATGAAACTCTAGAATTAGATACTTCTACCAACCAAAAATATTATACTAGAATCATAGTGCAAATCATTGAATGGTAGACTGATGCGGACCCAAAAACCGGATGCTCTGAACACAAAATCACTAGTATTAACACTTAGTCAATTTCCATCATAATTGTCTTCACTAGATCAAACCTTCTTGCAAAATTTCCTTACACAAACATCCTAAAACATGTCTGAGCCACCCAAACTGATATGTGCTATAGTCTTTGTATCGGGATACAATATTGACATTAGTGACAATACTGCAATGTATAACTTTATGTACTTGTTATCACCTGAAATTGCACCCTTGTTGAACCTGGTGTTCAACACCTCAGTGTAACATGGGAAGACCTCTTAAGATGTGGGTTTCTTGTAGACAGAGGTCAACCTCTGGAGAAGGCCGGCTTCCTTTGTGTTATCACCTAAACTATTGATTCTTTGAAGGGAAAGGGAGAAAGAAAAATGCATAAAAATGGAACTAAACTATGGTCATACACCGTATTGATATGAAATCATGAAATGAAACAAGAAGAAAATACACTGGGAAACATAATTGCTACTATTTCACATACTCAAAAGAACTTCTTTTAGACTTATGCATCATTCTTAATAGGTTTGATCTACATACACATCTTAGGAAGGAAAGATAAATTTCACAGCTTTAAGGTATGAGTGCAGAGTTATAAAACACAGTTAAAGACTTGCATAATCAAAAGAGAAATACAGAAATGAGAGTAGTACAAACATGAACACTAGTTTCCAAGGTAAACTCTATGTTGTATTCTAGATTCCATTTGAGTTACTTAAACATACATTTAGTCAAGAAAGGATTGATAAAAATCACTAACTCTTTTGAGTGTATAATCTGAACTATTTACAAAAAGGAAAAAAATGCCTTATATATCAAAATGTGTCAGCCCCTTAGGGCTTACAAAAGATAAGGGGCTCAAAAAGATCTACCCCTTAGATCTTTGATTGAATTTCATGTTGCACCCTATGTGTCCATGTCAGTGTCAAAGATTGCCTTCGAGGGAAGCCTTCTTGATCTTTCTGCAACCACTGCATTCCCTTTTGTTCCTTGTGTCAAACTTCGAACCTCCCTGTCGAGTGCCTTAAATGCTTCTGAGCTCAGAATAGATACACTTTGCTTTTCATTATGTTGATGCTCTTCATCTTCTATCAGACTACCATGGCTCACTTTCAGATCTCTCTGATTGGTTGAGTAAACTCCACACAACTTCTTTGGGCGATCAAAAACTCCTCCTATAGAATCGCATCTCGGCGAGACACTGAAAGTGTCTCACCGATGTGATTATTCCCTTCTGAAGCTATCGGAAAGACACAATTCTGTCGGTGAGATATCATGACGAAATCCCTATTCTTTAGCAAAGGTATCCATTTCGGGGAGACCTTATGCATTTGGCGAGACCTCCTGGCAATGTTGGATCTTTCTCCCCGAGCTGGTTCTCCTTCGGCAAGACTTTAGTTAGTCGCTAGGACCTTTTGGCAAATGCCTCAACTCCCTGAGCTCCCTTTATTTTTTGGTGAGACACTGGCAAGTCGGGAAGACTTCATAGCAAGGTCTTCTAGTCAGGCCGATTCCTGCTTTCTGTCATTGAGGTGACCTTCATTCGTTGAGACATATTATAGAATTCCTTTTCCTTCGGTGAACACTTCATTTCGGGAAGAATCTTGGTGAGAACCTTTGTTGTCGGTGAGACATTGGCCTGTCGGCCAGACCTCTCGCCAGGCTCCTTATCTTTCGGCAATGAGCTACTTTCTCTTTGGTTGGGGAGACACTATTGATGTCACCCCAAGACATTTCATTCCACTGTGCTCTAGATCTCCTTTGGTGTCACTCCCATCGGTCGGGAAGAATTCATGGTGAAGGGAAAACACTACACTGAGCCCCCTTTTTGTTTCAGAAAGACACCTGCGGTCGGGGAGACATCTCCCTGAAAACATTACCATTCATCGAGCTCTTATCTTGTTGCCAAAACTTTGGTTTGTTGGCCAGACCCTTTGCTGAGACTCCACGATCTCCCCGAACTCACATCTTTCGACCAGACTACCTGCTTGTCGCCGGGACTCGCGCCGAACTCCTCCATTCTGCTCGAGCTCCTTTCATTTCAGGGCAGTCACTAATGGTTGGCAAGACCTCTTGCTGAACTCTCTCTTGTCTCCCTGCTGACATCTTCCTTCGCCGAGACTCCCTTCGGTCGGTGGGACTTCATACCGAAGGGAAAACCTTATGCCGATGGTGAAATACCCTTTGGCGAGACCCTTTCAATTCGCCGAAAGCTCGCAACGATGTCTTCATCTCTCCCTGAGCCCAAACTTGTTTTGGCGAGACCTTTTCGGGTCGGGGAGACCTCCTGTCGACGTTTCCGCCCTTCGCCAAGACTTCCTCGCTTCGCCCAGACATTTCAGTGAACTCCATCTCCTGCACCGAGAGCCTTTAGAGTTGGGGAGACCTTTTGACTTTGGCGAGACCCTTTGGTGAAGTTCCCACCTTTGGGTGATTAACTTACTTTTTCTTCAGTTGGGAAGACATTACCATCTCGGCAAGATGCCTCATTGATACTTGCATCCGTTGGCCGAAACAACCTTCTTCGCCGAGACTCGACCCGATTGGTAAGACCCTTGACCAAAGACGGATCTCTTGGTGAAGCTCCCTTCACTCAGCGAGAGCCCATTAGTCGATGAGACATCTGAGTGATCTTGGCGACTCTCCTTTTAGAGGGTTTTGATGCCAAGCTTGATCTAGGTAGGCCTTCCAATTGTGTTCTTCATGACCTAGCACTAGATGTATGGTTTTAACCCTTGATGCAAATGACCCACCTGGCCCTTTAGAACTTTTGAAACATAATTTTCCCAACTAACCTAGCCCGTAGGTGAAAATTGGGCAACAGTACCTTGTGCTCATTCCACATGCTCATGTTGCCAAAAAATTCATCAATGACATCTCCTCTTTCTTCCAACAAAACCCATAAAAACCATAAAACCAAAAAAACCCAAAAAATCAAATATCACAAAAAGAACAAAGATACATATTTTATTTTATTTCACTCCATCTTTATATCTATTCAAGGTTTTATCTTTTCTAATTTTCATCTTAGTAAAAATCTTAGGTTGCTTAGTATAGTTTATCTTTGCTAAGCCATAATTTCCAAAGTAATTATCACTATTATCCCTATATATTACTAATAATTTTAAATAAATTTAAAATCATAGATTTAAATGGATCCTTGTCTTAGTTGTCATCTAGTCAATTCTAAACAAAGCAAGTTTTCAAACCCACAATATTTAATATAAGCTAATGGGTAGGTCTTCATGTCTCTCCTTAGAAAACAAAAAATCTTAGGAGTAAGTCATCCTTTTGGTCATGCCTAGCCCCTTACTTGCCTAGCCAAAAATGACAAGGGGCCAAAACTTTGAAAGTAATTAAGAAAAGAGATAAACAAAATTTCTTATGGTTGTGCTCTTAGGCAGAGAAAAATTTAAGATCAAAGCTATGAACATGGCATCCAAATGAAAATAAAAAATATGAAGCTAAGCACACACACACAAAATTTATGTCAAATAAAGAGTTTATCTTACTTTATAGAGCCATCCTTGATGATGATATAATCATTTACCCTAGGCCTGACCTATTGGGCATCTCTCTCAATATAAGTCTAGAAGGTACCAAAAAAATTTGTTGCTTGTCTATGTCAAAAGCTAGTTTAAGTGGTCATTCTAGATGTGGGTTAGTCTTTAGCCCTTTGTGAAAATTCATCTTAAAAATTATTTCATCACTTTACCATTCCTACTTGACCCTCTAAAATCTATCTCAAAATTGTAATGATTCATCCTATATTCAGAAAAACCATAATCCTTCTAAGTCAAAAATATCACAAAGAGAAATCACATTGTTAGTACCATTTCATATTATAAAAATAAATGTCAAAGTAAATAACATCTATAAAAATAAACATGTGAATCCATTATGTCATTTCCATCAAACATTATGTATATATTCATACATACTACACACTACATACATACACTAAAGAAGTTAAAAATGATCCAAAACACAAGTATAACATTGCATCCATCACAATATACATACATAAAATAAAAACTTGAATTCTAGGCTAACCATGTATTCAATGGATAAGCAAGATAAATATGTCAACCATAAGCTATATACAAATCAATACCGAGTCTCAAAAATAAAAGTTACATCAAGCACATTAGGATATCAATACACTTAGTGAATAGGCTCTACTAAGGGAGAATCATAAGTGAAGTGCATCGACTACATAATCTTCCCATACAAGGGGAGAAAGAAAGAAAAATGAGGTGCCTAGAAGCATAAGGCATCAACCAATGCCTCAATGGAGAATTAGAGCCATGGAGCCTCCAAGACTCCTACTATGTCATCTCATCCAACTATATTAAATGCTTGACAACAAAGAAGTCTTCTAAGTTTGTTCCTAAAACAAAACTGCTACGAGAATTTGAGTGCAAGAATGGTTCATTGTCCTAGTTTATGTCTAACCATATGATCATTGATCAATCCCAAAGCTAGACATATATAGAAAGACAACCTTAGTCTCCAATTCCACAAATTTAGTCATCTATGACACTTTGCCTTGACTTAAATGATAGCTAGGAGCAAGAACATATATACCAACTATTCAAGCAAGGAATCCCCACATGCACTATAAGTCCCTCTCTATATAATCCCTTAGCAAGAGCTAATACATATAAGGAATCACTCTTTAAAAAATATCTTCATACCTTGGTAGTGCTTATGAAATAAAAAGCAAGAGAAGCAAGACAATTACCAACTTAGTGTTAGAACAATTAATCAAGTTGAAGCAATAGTAAGAAAAGAAAAGGAATTGAGAATTTATTTATTCATGATGATCTCCTAGCTACCATGTTGAACCAAATTTCCTCATCTACTCCTCTATCATTTATGTGGTGAAAGTGGATTAAAGTACTCTTGGTGTCTCCTCATCTTCTAATATATCCTCACATCCTTCAATGTATTTCTTTCTCTTCTCCATCCTCAAGGATCTAGCGTTATTATCATCCTACCACTATTGGTCACTCTCTACATCATAAAACAAGTGTACCAAGCATGGTAAAAGTTATCTTTGAACCTAGATCCTCATAAGGGTTGTGTAATAGGTGTCCCTAAAGTAAGATGACTCCTCAAGAAAACCCCTCATTTTTCCCCTATAATATCTTGAATATATTGGTAGCATGGGGGCATAATTAATAATTTCATAGGAAAGCCCTCTCCAATCTATAGGACTCATGAAATTCAATAAATATAAAAAAAACCAATCCTATCTATGAAGGATTACACTCCTCAAAAATAGGATTGAATTACCATATCTCCCATCCATTCCCTCTTCCATGTAAATATAGGGGTCAATAATAAAATCATCATCTATAAGAGTCACAACCATCAATGTGGTCATATATAGAATTCATGAGAAAAAATTTAATTGATAAGGCCAAATGTGCTCTTAAATTCATAAAATCACCAAAGAAGGGTGATTGAACACCAAAAATCCTAGATTTGTGATTTGATACAAGAATTTGAAGGCCACTAATAATTTTATCTCTCAAATGATAAGTTCATAGGACCGTCTTAGTATTGGAGTCTTATTTCCCTTAGCATGCAAAGGAAAATCATTGCAATCAAGACCTTTTCAAGGGAAAGATAACATGTAATGGAACCAATGTAAGCTAGATCCCTAATGTATCTCCAAGATAGTCACCCCCAAGAAGGAAACCTTCTCTAATCTTTATCCCTTATACCCTACCAAATAGTATTAATATATCTTCATGTACACAAAATCTTAAGATATGATGCATAATGTAGAGAGTGATGGTTCACTCTCCTTTAATGATAGGAAATTGGAAGGTAATTTGAACATCTAGTAGGTTAATATGTCACAATAAATCTACATAGAAGGTCATATGATTGGAAAATTTATGACTATCATCAATCAAACTCTCTATAGGATAGTCATGTATGCCATACATAAAGCCTAAACAACACCCAAAATTAGGCCTACTCCCTAGTGGTACTCCAACTAATGTAAGTGTCATATGAAATAAAAAACCATGTCAACCTTTAAAAACCCTAAAAATTATAAAACTTAAAACACCCAAAATTTATAAAAAATTAAATTGTATCTTTTAATTGACTAAAATGGTCCCAAAATTTTGCAAAACAAACATGTTTTTGACCATTCCTAACCAACATGAGTGACTAGGAATATCTCTCAAGTGACCCAAGGAAGGCTATACAGACACCTAGGTGTCCAACCCCCTCAAGTCAAGAGATTAAGTAGGGCCAAAAAGGGAAAATCTACCTGTGCTATGTGCAAACCCTAGGTACCCCAACTCAATCAAAATTTAGTAAAAGACAAAACAGAAACATAAAAAATATTCCTAACCAAAAGGTTGGCCTAAAGCAACAAGTAGAACTAAATTCAAAAGTAAGTTCAAGATGCCATGGGGTGAAGTTACCCATTGTATCATGAGGTATGTTACACAAGAAGGGAGGGTTTTAATTATTTTTTGGTTACCACTTTGTCCTTTTTAATAATTTTATACACAAGATTTGGGATTTCTTTCCTTTCTACCTTCTTTCCATAGAAGTTTGTATGAAATTCTATAAACATACTTTGATCATGATTCCCCTTTACTAGGGATTAATTATGCTCATTGTTAACCATGTGAAGGCCTAAAACCCTAGGATTCATGTTTGAAGTATCAAAATGAAGGGGAAAATATTTTTTTTGATTATTTTAACTCTACCAATAGCACTAATCAATCCATAAATGATACTTGAGAGGATGTTGATAAAAAGGATTCAATTTAGTCAAAACTTGAGGGTTCCCCGTTTAAGGAAAACAACCCTACAAATTCAAATGATAGTGGTTGTAATGATATTGAGAGATATGAAACGATCCCCAAGGGAATAAAAGAGAGTTGTCCAGAACCACAAATCCAAGCCATATTGTTACATCCCATTTCATAGTTACCGGGTTACTTTTAACATTATGAGTGAAAATGTTGATAAATGTAAATTATGACTTTAATATGTTTGATTAGGTAAATGAAATATGTGAATATGAAATAAGATGTTAATGATTTCAACAGAATGAATATGTTTTGAATTGATAGAATGATATGTATTGCAATGTGAATGTTCTAATCCTTTGTTGATATAAATGTATTATGACGCAAATGAATTTATTATGAACGTCTAACTACCTTGTTGAACTAAGCTGGACTCGGGGATAGATTCAATCCTTCGAAAGGGAGGGGAAGTATCACTCAAGAGAAGTGATTGGTCGAGTAACCCTTAATGAAACCTAACCGAGCTTACACACACCCACTTTTAGTTGGTTAAGTCAAGAAAATAGCTTGGGAATTGGGTAAGTGCTTTTGGTCATAGTCTTGACTTGTTGGAATAATTGGGTAGATATCCTTGATTGTGATAGGATGTTTTCTTTGTTAGTGTAATTAATTAATTAATTATTACACTAGCATAAGTTAACCTAGGTCATAAATCATTTAGTCCTAGGTTGCATCATTTAATAAATGGGATAATATTCCCTTCCTAGTTTGTGGGATAAGATTCCTTCTAGAAATTATCTCAGCATTTAATGATCATCTACATAGGGTTCACATGTTGTCACATGTTAGATTATAACACTTGGCAACATCTCATGCATATTAGGTTTTACTTCTTGCCTATATAATCAGGCATCTTGTTCATTTGTAACTAATCATTTTTCATCATATCAATAGAATCCTTAATCAACATTCCATTGTTGCAACACTTCTCTTTGTGGTTGATTATATTTCATGGCTAAATTCCTTCATTGAAGATTCCGGAGCTTCAGGGGCTGTGCAACCATTAATCTCAAAATGGTATTAGAGCTAGTCCATTGAAACATCAACCCTTGATCCAGGAAGTTGGAGTGCAAGATTCTTGCAGGCTTGGAGTTTTATGTTGCAAGCTAGTTGGTTCTACCTGGGAGCCAAGCTGATTTTTGGTGAAAATCAGGCTCTCTCCGACCTCTCCATTTCATCCAGAAGGCCTCAAAACCCATAGATCACCTGATCATTTGTCAAAATCAGAGTAGTTTCAACCGGGAGCCTTGAGGTACAATCTAGGGTTTGCATTTTTTTGTACAAATCTGTACATGTTTGTAGTAAAAAATCTTTCCTCTCAGTCCTCCATCAAGGAATTTTTTTTAGAAAAATCAAAAAAAAAATGGCTATTATTGGGCATTTTTTTCTATAGTATTGGAAAAAATTTCTATAGGGTTCGACCTACAATTTTATTCAGTGGTTGGCAGGAATTATTTTTCCCAGGCTATAGTTTTGGGGTTAATTATTTTACTGTCGACATTCATATCAAAAAATTTTATTTAAATTTGAATTGTAAATTGCAATATTCAAATTTATTTTGTCGGTCTGCATACACCGACCTCCATAGACTTGTCGGCCCTTTCCCATCGGCCGACGTCACTGGGCATCCCACCGTTGACTTTCCGTTCACCAGCCACCGCCTGTCGAGTCTTTCGTTCACTGTTGAAGTCTTTGGCCACCGCCCGTCGTGCCCTCTATTCATCGTCAAAGTCTTTAGCACCACCTGCCGATTGAAGCCCCTACCACACAACCCATGGTCCCATCAGAATCGAGGGCTCCGCAGATCTTCGTAGCCGAGCATCCTCCTGACCACGCCACTGACGAGCCACCACCTCCTGCCACAGGACCGCCGCTCCGACGTTGCCCGCAGGGTGGTGCTTTTTTTAAAACTATGAGCACCACCCAAGGTCATATTAGTGACCAAGGGCCCCAGATTTTTTATTCCCCAGGTGCTTATTTTTTGCACCTCGTTAGCCAGTGCATCACCAATTAGGCATAATTCTTCTAGGAGGCATAACTTTTGCATGCCATATCAAAAATTCACAAACGATATATCATTGGAAAGTTCTTTTTGTCTACTTTCCAGAGGTGTTCTCTATCTTTTTAGATTCTACTTCTATCACATTTTATTCTTAGTTGAAGTGGAAACTCTAATTTTTGGGTTTAGAGGTGATTTCTAGCTTTTTAATTTTTTTCAAAATCTTCACTGCAGTTGGTAGTTCATCAGATATCTGCATTCAAATTTTTTTGTCAGAAATATTTGTCTTGGATTGTTGTTCTTCTCCAATGGCTGACACAGGATTTGAGATTCTTACTCCTCATAACTATCACACATGGAAGGTCAATATGCAGAGACTTCTTTGGTCTAAGGGACTTTGGTCCACCTTGAATGAGAATCAGCCTCATCTCACCAGAGAATATGAGAAATTCCAACATCAAATCAAGTGTGAAGAGGCAATGGGGCTCATTTCTCTACATATCTCTACCTCTTTGTTCTTCCATATTGAGGGGTGCCAGACTCCCAAGGAGGTTTGGGACAAGCTCAAGGATCTTTTTGGTTCTGTTAGTGATGTTTGAGCTTTGCAATTGGAGGCTGAACTTGCCTCACTTGCTGTTGATCAATTTCCTTCCATTGAAGACTACCTAGTAAGGTTTAAGTCTTTAAGAACTTAGCTTTCAGGTTGTGGCAAAGATAAGTCTAACAAAGAGTGCATATTCATGATTTTATCTAAGTTGAGAGGTTCCTTTTCCTATTTTTCTATATATTTCTATTCCACCATGGATGGTCTTGGTAATAGATTTGTTATGCCATCATTTGAGACTTTTTGTGAAAGGCTAACTAGAGAGAAGTCCAAGCTCAATCAGGCTGATACATCTACAAAGTCACATGCATTGGTGGTAGGACCATCAAAAGGAAAGGGTAAGCATAAGGGAAAATCAAAGATAGGAGTTTCTTTTGAATCATCATCTCAGCCTAAGGAAGACAAGCTAAAGAGGGAGAGGCCCAAGTGTAACTTCTACAATGGGCTTGGTCACATTGAGGATACCTGTTTCAAGAGAGAGATACATGAGCTTCGTTAAATACTTAGAGATCACAATATCACTCTCCCACCTACTACAGTCAAATCTCCTCACTCCCCCTCTCATGAAGAGTCAACATCAGGTATTGTTGGCATTGCTACTACTAACAATCTTAGATAGGGAAATGCTTTGATAACTACCTTGGTTGATAATAGAGATGGATGGGTACTTGACTCCGGTGCTTCCCGGCATGTCACTTCTTCTCAACAACATATTTTGTGGGATACTCTAAGGCTTGCTGACTTTGATCGAATGTTCACAACAAATGTAGATATTGTCTATGTTGTCGGTCTCTATGATGTTGATCTTGATGGAAGGAGGTTGGAAGATTTTGTCTACATTCCTCAGATTTCTCATAATTTGTTGTCTATTTATCAACTTGTTCAAGAGGGATTGAAAATTGAGTTCACTTCAGAACTTTCTATCATCAAAGATTGGTTTGATGTCCTTGTTGCTTATGGTCAAGCAGATCATCATTCCAAGGTATACAAGTTCACAAAATTTTGGGATCGAGATCATCTTGTTCCTGACTCTCCAAATTCAAGGGTAGGAAGCACATCATCCCTTCCTCCTCACCAGGGTTGTGGAGGTTGGATTGACTTGGCTCTTTGCATGGAACCATATTCTTCCTTAGCCACCTCTCAGTTGATATTTTCTTTAGTAGGGATGGATACATTCACTTCTTCAAACTTGTGGTACATGGATGGGTTCTCTTCAGGTCTATCTGACTTGGCTGCTCAATTTCACACTGGTCTTGAGGACATTCTAGAGGGGATTACTCTCCTTTATGGGGGGGCTATCTAGTCCACATATTTTTGATCTTTTTGTATATATGTTATGGTTGTAGTCCTTGGGGGGATAATGTTGAGTCCTCCAAACATCACTCTTCCATCTTTCTTGCTTTTTATCTCCTTTTTGGGGAGGGGTTTTCTTCCCATTGGGTTTTCCTCTTTTCTCTAGTTGTGGGAGATTTTTTGCATCTATCATGTACATGGGTACCTAACATGGCCTCGTAGTCGGGACCCATCGTAATCTTGCATAATCATTGCATTTTCCTCCCTAAGTTGAACTTATGGGGGGTGTTAGTGTAATTAATTAATTAATTATTACACTAGCATAAGTTAACTTAGGTCATAAATCATTTATTCCTAGGTTGCATCATTTAATAAATGAGATAATATTCCCTTCCTAGTTTGTGGGATAATATTCCTTCTAGAACTTATCTCATCATTTTATGATCATCTACATAGGGTTCACATGTTGTCACATGTTGTTAGATTATAACACTTGGCAACATCTCATGCATATTAGGTTTTACTTCTTGCCTATATAATCAGGCATCTTGTTCATTTGTAACTAATCATTTTTCATCATATCAATAGAATCTTTAATCAACATTCCATTGTTGCAACACTTCTCTTTGTGGTTGATTATCTTTCATGGCTAAAGTCCATTGAATATTTCGGAGCTTCAGGGGCTGTGCAACCATTAATCTCAACATTCTTGAATTGAATGACTTTGGTTTTATTCTCTAGTTTCTTGATTGATCATGATTTGATTGAGTCTCTAACCTTATGTGAGTTCTTCTTTATGTGTAATAATTAATAGATGAGTTATAAATATATATGCACTTTGTGTGCGTGTGTATATATGAAAAGGAAAAAATACACTCCTGAATTCCCAATTCAATTCCAATTTGACAAACAAATCAGGCTACCCGATCTCAATTCATAATTTCATTTGTTGAATGAAAAAAAATTCAATTTGCTATTTTAATTTTTAAGAACTTTGATGGAGACAAAATAAATCAACCCTTAGAATAAAATCCATACTCAAACATAAATTCCACTAACAAATACTCTACCTCCAAATCTTTAAAACTTTAACATGCACAATCAAATTATTTTAATTACTTTCTTTCTTAAAACAAATTATAGTTTACAATTTTTGAATACATCTTTTACTCTTGAAAATCATTATATAACACATGTCCACCAGGTATGGCATGTCCTACTAAGTTTCCTCTACACAACCTATCAATATACTCACTCACAACTACATCCAAATTTGTATGTATATTTTGCAGCCCCTATAACTTCTTCCTTATCCTCTTTGCATCCTTCTTTAGGTATTTTTGTTTTTGTTGTTTTAAATTAAAAACCATAACTTTGATATGGTGCAACACTTAAAACTCTCTAAATTTTATTTCAGGCATCCCCTGGACGCAACCTCTTTTCCTTTCACATTAAAATCTGAAATTTAATATTCTTGGCTTGCACCCCTTCATATTCTTCTCCATTATATATTTTGGTTTCTTTTAAGCAGTTGCCCTCTTTGTATTCTCCAATTAAATTGCATTTTAATTTCTTTAAAATTATCCAATATATAGGTTTACTAACTTTCTCGAACCAATCAAACTTGTTCATATGTTTGGAGAAATAAAAATTCATTTTTTTTTCTTCATCTCCAATGCTAGATAAATAAAAAATTAAAATATTCAAACTTCCAATGAAATGCCTATAGATAGAGCTTCAAAATTCTTAACAAAATATAACATTTTTCAATCTATGAAAAAATTTCATCCAAGTTCTCCCTCAATCAACTTCCAAAACAAATTAAATTGCATAGTCAAAACAAATGTCAAAACTGAACAAAACTCAAAATGAAACATTTTTTTGGTTGATGCGAGATTGCACATTTGCTTGGGATGATCCTACATCAAAAACATCAGGTAGAAAGATTGTGAGCATAGGATCACAATAGTGGAGTTTCAAATGGTAGAACCTTTCTTTTAGATTGCAAGCAATCTACAACAAACTTCATTACTATGAAATGTGAACAAGGTTATTTCTTCTCTCTTTTTCCAACACTTTGTCGACACAAGCACCATCCTCCTTCCACAACTCCATTCACCACCCTTCTCTCCTCTTATGGATTCACATCCACCATGTACCATCATCCTCCACCAAATTATTCCCTCTCTTGGATCCTCATTCATAGGATCAATCCCACCACAGACCGAACACCTCCACCAAAATTTGTCTGCCCACTCATCCACACACAAGTCAATATGATCAACTTTATGGAAATTAAAGATTTGCATATCCTCTTCTATTTTTTCCTCATCATACTCTTCAATTTCTCCTCTCATAAATGAAGGTAAACAAAAATCATGACTAAATCCACAAATTTCAAAAAATACCTCATCCTTCTTTGCTGCTATGACATCTTCCTCTGCAATGTTGTCTTCAACTACTACAACATATTTCTCTCCTTTATTTGTTGCAATATTCTCAAACCACTCACTCTCTATCACTGAAATTTATGGAAATAAATCTTTGTCACCTTCACCATTCATTGCAACATTTCCCTGCTCACTTCATTCTTTTCTTCCTCAATCGCTACTACATCCAATTCCACTTCTTCACTGCTCACCTCTTCATTTTCACCATTTTTCTCCATTCCTTCCTCATGGCATGTCTTTGCTGAAACCTCATGCTTACCTTCATCATGCTCGACCATTTCTTCTCATTTCCTTGTTTCCAATCTATCCATTCTCATGGTTATATCAACCATCATCAAGAAGATCTTCTCTTGGTACTGCCTCCATCCATCCCGTATAATGAGCTTCTTTCTCACAAATATCCCCATATCACTTGTTTTAATATTCTACAATCCAAATCACACTCTTCCCAATCTGTGATTCTTCGTGACTCTTCAACTCCCAACTATTCAAGACTTCACAAACCTACAACAGTTCTCACATGAGCTCTTCTCCACCACTCTTCACTCTCTCACAAGTTCTGGAATGACTCGCCTCTCTCTCAGTACTCTATCCAAACACTCAAGACCACTAGCTCTAATACCAATTGACACAGAGGCAAAAACACACCCAAAATCCCAATTCAATTCCAATTTGACAAACAAATCAGGCTACCTGATCTCAATTCATAATTTCATTTGTTGAATGAAAAAAATTCAATTTGCTATTTTAATTTTTAAGAACTTTGATGGAGACAAAATAAATCAACCCTTAGAATAAAATCCATACTCAAACATAAATTCCACTGAAAAATACTCTACCTCCAAATCTTTAATACTTTAGCAGGCACAATCCAATTATTTTAATTACTTTATTTCTTGAAACAAATTACAATTTATGATTTTTGAATACATCTTTTACTCTTGTAAATCATTATCTTGAGTACATTTCCACCAAGTATGGAACGATCGACTAGGTTTCCTTTGCACAACTTGTTTGGTTTCATCCTCTGCATAGCCTATCAATCTACTCACTCACAGCTGTATCCAAATTTGTATGTATATTTTGTAGCCCCCTATAACTTCATTATCCTCTTCACAACCTTCTTTAGCTCTTTTCGTTTTTGTTGTTTTAAATTAAAAACCGTAACTTTGATATGGTGTAGCACTTAACACTCTCTAAAATTTATTCCAGGCAGCCCGTGTCTCTTTTCTCCCTATGCGCAACCTCTTTTCCTTTCACATTAAAATCTGAAATTTAATATTCTTGGCTTGCACCCCTTCATATTCTCATCCATTATATATTTTGGCTTATTTTAAGTAGTCATCCTCTTTATATTCTCCACTTAAATTGGATTTTAATTCCTTTAAAATTATCCAATGGATTGGTTTACTAACTTTCTCAAACCAATCAAATCCATTCATATGTTTGGAGAAATAAAATTTCATTCTTTTTCTTCATCTCCAATGCTAGATAAATAAGTAATTAAAATATTCGAACTTCCAATTAAATGCCTATAGATAGAGCTTCAAAATGCTTAACATAATATGACATTTTTCAATCCATGACAAAATGTCATCCAATTTCTCCCTCAATCGACTGCCAAAATGGATTAAATTGCATACTAAGAACAAATGCCAAAACTGAAAAAAAACTAAAAATGAAACATTTTTTGATTGATGCAAGATTGCACATTCATCCAAGATGCTCCTACACACACACACATATAGTTTCTTATATATATGAGCAAATACATATATCGAATATACGTGTATATTATATGAATTATTAATGGCACAATCATAAGATATGATATGTGAGTAATTGAACGCCATATATATTCATATATTTAATATAATTATATACACGAGTGTTGATATAATGAAAGGTTATTGTTGATGCCTAAAATTTCTCTGAAAATAGCCTTATGAGAAACTCAATTAATGGGGAGACCAATTGCACTAAATTTAGTGACCTTTGGGTTTTTCAAATAATTTGGCTCCTTTTGTAATTGGGGGTTTGGAGTGGGAAAAGGAAGTAGTTATAAAAAAATAAAGTTTAATCTAAGGCAATGCGCCAAGAGTTAAGTATGGGAACGGTAAATCTTCCTTTCAGATGAGACTTAAGGGCCTATTCAACAATCTACATGTCTAGAAATAACAGAAAGTACAGATGAAAAACTTAAGAATTTTATCAAATAACATAACACAACTTCCATACACATTTATTGAACAAGAAGAGTTCAAGAAATGATCTAAATCAGAAAATTTATATTGAAATCATAGAAGTCTTGCAGATAAACTACTAAGTGCAAGAAATAGCATAGTATAATTTCTTCTTCATTAACTAAGAAACAGAGAGGCCGAACAATATGGCACAATCTGTGTCTTAATAGAATAATCAAAAATAATAAAAAGGCCTAGTCTTTTCACTTCTTTATGTAATTTTTGAACCATTTTTCAAAGTGCCAAAGCAGTATATATAGATCACCCATCACCAAGGAGCTATTAACTGAAAAGATTCTAGGCACAAGCAATAATGTCTATAGTAATGATTCCCCAAGGCCATTGCAATAGAAAAGATTCCAAAACATAGAATGTAGTTGCCTTCAAACAAGATGCACCCCTCTGCAAATGATGACTATGGTTCCAATGTGGAAGTAGAAAAATTCACATGAAGACACGTGTTTCCCACCCACAGAATTGGTTAGCATATGTGGCACAATGGCGGGGTTTCATATTCATTCTTTCCTTCCTTGCGATCAAATTCCCTGCAGAGAAGACACATGGAGAAGACTTTGTTTCAAGCATTGATTGTGGGGTCTGCCAAAAGGTTTCCTACAGATTGATGAAATGTGGCACATGGGTGGAGCTTGGAAGAAAAGAAAAGGAGAGAGGGCTCTTAAAGACCTGTGCTATTGACATATGGAAAATGGGCAGGGCATGATAGAGAAGCAAGGGAAGAAAGCCTTCCAAGGAGTGTGCAATAGACACGTGGAGCAAGAGGGAAAAGATGCTTTCAAAAGGGGCCTAGAGATATTTAAACACATGAGGCATGGGATGAGGTTGATGCAAAAATAAACCATGACCACCTAAAGGGAGCTTAAGGATTTTAATCCACAACTTTTCGTGACTATTAGGGGCGTTTTTCCCACGGAATGGGAACCCAAAATTTCTGGTGTGAAGACCAGAGCCTTATCCATCGGGCAACAATTAGAGCTTCAAAAGTGTGGTTTGCAGAGGTATCCAGTTAGCCTCAGATGGCATCGATAGGGCACGTAGATTCTCTTGCTCCTCATGCAGATCGATTATTTCTTTGAAGGGAAACTCCATGGAGATCTCAGTCCCAGACTCGAGCTAAAAGAGAAGTCATACTATTTGAAGGGTGACACCTTCAATGTCCTCAGTAGTGGGGGGTTGAATGAAATTCTGAAAAGTAGATAAATCCCATTGCTTTTCCTTGATCTTTGCTATGATATATTCTATCATGGCCACCAAATCATCAGAGAGAAAATGGGAAGGAAAGCCCATTTGAGTCAAATGGGAGAATTGCATCTGCATTTTGTTCATGGTTTGACTTAGTGTTGCCAAGCAATTGTTAGCCTAGAGGATGACAACATGACAATGGATGAATTCTCTCATCTTCTTGGTAGATAACCTCCAATATTCAATCTCTACATTCACCAAGTCAGCATTCGCCACTGCATACAACTTGCCCAACAATTGCTCTGCCTCGGGCACCTTTTCCGCAATGAACCATGGAACTTTTTCAAATTTTCCATGCACCTCTCTACTTAAACCTACCACCTCTACCATGAATTGGAGTGTCAGTTGAAGAATCAAATAGAAAGAATTGACTCTCTCCCAGTAGGAGATATATAACTACTGGGCTACTAGAAGGAGATCTAACTGATGAGCAGGGGGTTGGCAAGGATTCTTCAAAAGATCAATCTTCATCTCCTTCGACCTGACATCCTATGTCAATTCTTCAATTCTCTTGTCTATGATGGAGAGTCATTCTTGTAGAGTCCTTAACTCGGCAAGAAATTTTTCCTCAGCCTGGCATTAGGTTGTGGATTCTTTTTCCAGGGAGAGCTTTACTTCTTGGATATCCTTCTCAAACTGAGCTTGTTGGTCCTAGAACTCCTTGTCTTTTTGTTGTATTTCCTACTCCAATTGAGCTCGTTGATCTTGAAGCTGTTCATTCTTGTATTACATTTCTGTTGGAAAAACAAGGACAAACAACTGAGAGGGGGGGTGAATTAGTTGTCTCAGAATAATAAAATTTCCAAACTTTACTTAACTTAATCTTAGATCTAATGAATAAGCAATTAACCATAAACAATTAGCACATTAGAGAGACAGAGAACACCAATATTTTTACGTGGAAACCTTGTTATGGGAAAAACCACGATGGATGTTAGTCCACAAGATTATACCCTATTAAAAGTATAATGAAATTAATAAAGGGGAATGCACACGCATTCGGGCACACTGCCTAGATCTCACCGCTCAATTATAGAAGGGGCTCACTGCCCAACAATCCATTATAGGATTAAAATCTAGAGGGTATGAACTGAGAAAATAGCTTCTGCACAAGCCTGATTATAGTTCCAATTAAGCACAAAAAACTCCTTCACAAACTACTTCACACTTCCCTCAATCTTCTTCACACTCTACTCTGCAATCAAATGATATTCACACATACACACATAAGAGCACACTTATCACACAAAGCACCTTCTCAACACACTACATCGATGAAACAATCACTCTTATATATCTGCTATAGGATATTTCATCAACAAATTTAGTCAGCCAGGAAAATAAAACATATTTTCAATGTCGGCCCAAATTTACAAATAATTTTGTAATGTGAATCCACCAAGGTTGGCCACACCATAGTGAAGACCCAAATTAATATCTCCAATAAAAAGACTTTAATTAATTTCACCTCGAAGATCCACAACATACTACCATCAACATGTCGGCCAAGAAGAAGAAAAAAACCAAACATGTGCAAGAAAAGATCTTAGACCATGAGCACACCGATCAATGTGCACATACCACAAAGATAGAGCATAATCTAGAAACATCCAAGAATGCCAAGAAACAACAGAGAAACATCCATAGCAACTAAGATTTCTAGAATCACACAAACTTCACTCAGGAACACTGTCAGACCACAACATGATCAAATCTATATGTGGATCTCTAAAACTTCTAGTAGATGATCTAGATACTCTTAAGAATAAACCCTTTAGTCCACAATAGCTAAACTTCAATGTAAATAACAAGACGCCTTCATGACCTGCACAGTTCCACTGGGAACCTGGAACACTTTCTTTTACAATTTTCTCAATATCCTCAACATATACAACATCTAATACACCAAATTATAATAGTTTTGACATCAATGACCACATATCCACAACATCCAACAATCTCCCCCTTTGGTATTGATGGAAACACATGATAGAAAAATACCATTAACCCAACACACTTGCTTCCCTTTGGTTCTGACTCTTCTCCTCAATTTCTCTTACGTGCTTTTGGTGGTTTTCACATTGCGCCTCGCACGACATCAATGGAAAAGGTAACCATGACCTTTCCATATACATGATTTGAACCGCATATTTGTACATCTGAATACTCCCCCTGAGTAGCAGCCACATAAACATTGATCTAGATCATAATATAGCAATATAGCTCACGGATTGATGCAAGTAAATCCATCTCTTAGTTCTTATCAAGAGGGGTAATTACCCCTAGCATTCCTCTG
>VDFB02059479.1:12438-112225 GCA_007258455.2 Sequoia sempervirens | reverse complement strand
AGGAAAGATTTTTTACTACAAACATGTACAGATTTGTACAAAAAAATGCAAACCCTAGATTGTACCTCAAGGCTCCCGGTTGAAACTACTCTGATTTTGACAAATGATCAGGTGATCTATGGGTTTTGAGGCCTTCTGGATGAAATGGAGAGGTCGGAGAGAGCCTGATTTTCACCAAAAATCAGCTTGGCTCCCAGGTAGAACCAACTAGCTTGCAACATAAAACTCCAAGCCTGCAAGAATCTTGCACTCCAACTTCCTGGATCAAGGGTTGATGTTTCAATGGACTAGCTCTAATACCATTTTGAGATTAATGGTTGCACAGCCCCTGAAGCTCCGGAATCTTCAATGAAGGAATTTAGCCATGAAATATAATCAACCACAAAGAGAAGTGTTGCAACAATGGAATGTTGATTAAGGATTCTATTGATATGATGAAAAATGATTAGTTACAAATGAACAAGATGCCTGATTATATAGGCAAGAAGTAAAACCTAATATGCATGAGATGTTGCCAAGTGTTATAATCTAACATGTGACAACATGTGAACCCTATGTAGATGATCATTAAATGCTGAGATAATTTCTAGAAGGAATCTTATCCCACAAACTAGGAAGGGAATATTATCCCATTTATTAAATGATGCAACCTAGGACTAAATGATTTATGACCTAGGTTAACTTATGCTAGTGTAATAATTAATTAATTAATTACACTAACAAAGAAAACATCCTATCACAATCAAGGATATCTACCCAATTATTCCAACAAGTCAAGACTATGACCAAAAGCACTTACCCAATTCCCAAGCTATTTTCTTGACTTAACCAACTAAAAGTGGGTGTGTGTAAGCTCGGTTAGGTTTCATTAAGGGTTACTCGACCAATCACTTCTCTTGAGTGATACTTCCCCTCCCTTTCGAAGGATTGAATCTATCCCCGAGTCCAGCTTAGTTCAACAAGGTAGTTAGACGTTCATAATAAATTCATTTGCGTCATAATACATTTATATCAACAAAGGATTAGAACATTCACATTGCAATACATATCATTCTATCAATTCAAAACATATTCATTCTGTTGAAATCATTAACATCTTATTTCATATTCACATATTTCATTTACCTAATCAAACATATTAAAGTCATAATTTACATTTATCAACATTTTCACTCATAATGTTAAAAGTAACCCGGTAACTATGAAATGGGATGTAACAATATGGCTTGGATTTGTGGTTCTGGACAACTCTCTTTTATTCCCTTGGGGATCGTTTCATATCTCTCAATATCATTACAACCACTATCATTTGAATTTGTAGGGTTGTTTTCCTTAAACGGGGAACCCTCAAGTTTTGACTAAATTGAATCCTTTTTATCAACATCCTCTCAAGTATCATTTATGGATTGATTAGTGCTATTGGTAGAGTTAAAATAATCAAAAAAAATATTTTCCCCTTCATTTTGATACTTCAAACATGAATCCTAGGGTTTTAGGCCTTCACATGGTTAACAATGAGCATAATTAATCCCTAGTAAAGGGGAATCATGATCAAAGTATGTTTATAGAATTTCATACAAACTTCTATGGAAAGAAGGTAGAAAGGAAAGAAATCCCAAATCTTGTGTATAAAATTATTAAAAAGGACAAAGTGGTAACCAAAAAATAATTAAAACCCTCCCTTCTTGTGTAACATACCTCATGATACAATGGGTAACTTCACCCCATGGCATCTTGAACTTACTTTTGAATTTAGTTCTACTTGTTGCTTTAGGCCAACCTTTTGGTTAGGAATATTTTTTATGTTTCTGTTTTGTCTTTTACTAAATTTTGATTGAGTTGGGGTACCTAGGGTTTGCACATAGCACAGGTAGATTTTCCCTTTTTGGCCCTACTTAATCTCTTGACTTGAGGGGGTTGGACACCTAGGTGTCTGTATAGCCTTCCTTGGGTCACTTGAGAGATATTCCTAGTCACTCATGTTGGTTAGGAATGGTCAAAAACATGTTTGTTTTGCAAAATTTTGGGACCATTTTAGTCAATTAAAAGATACAATTTAATTTTTTATAAATTTTGGGTGTTTTAAGTTTTATAATTTTTAGGGTTTTTAAAGGTTGACATGGTTTTTTATTTCATATGACACTTACATTAGTTGGAGTACCACTAGGGAGTAGGCCTAATTTTGGGTGTTGTTTAGGCTTTATGTATGGCATACATGACTATCCTATAGAGAGTTTGATTGATGATAGTCATAAATTTTCCAATCATATGACCTTCTATGTAGATTTATTGTGACATATTAACCTACTAGATGTTCAAATTACCTTCCAATTTCCTATCATTAAAGGAGAGTGAACCATCACTCTCTACATTATGCATCATATCTTAAGATTTTGTGTACATGAAGATATATTAATACTATTTGGTAGGGTATAAGGGATAAAGATTAGAGAAGGTTTCCTTCTTGGGGGTGACTATCTTGGAGATACATTAGGGATCTAGCTTACATTGGTTCCATTACATGTTATCTTTCCCTTGAAAAGGTCTTGATTGCAATGATTTTCCTTTGCATGCTAAGGGAAATAAGACTCCAATACTAAGACGGTCCTATGAACTTATCATTTGAGAGATAAAATTATTAGTGGCCTTCAAATTCTTGTATCAAATCACAAATCTAGGATTTTTGGTGTTCAATCACCCTTCTTTGGTGATTTTATGAATTTAAGAGCACATTTGGCCTTATCAATTAAATTTTTTCTCATGAATTCTATATATGACCACATTGATGGTTGTGACTCTTATAGATGATGATTTTATTATTGACCCCTATATTTACATGGAAGAGGGAATGGATGGGAGATATGGTAATTCAATCCTATTTTTGAGGAGTGTAATCCTTCATAGATAGGATTGGTTTTTTTTATATTTATTGAATTTCATGAGTCCTATAGATTGGAGAGGGCTTTCCTATGAAATTATTAATTATGCCCCCATGCTACCAATATATTCAAGATATTATAGGGGAAAAATGAGGGGTTTTCTTGAGGAGTCATCTTACTTTAGGGACACCTATTACACAACCCTTATGAGGATCTAGGTTCAAAGATAACTTTTACCATGCTTGGTACACTTGTTTTATGATGTAGAGAGTGACCAATAGTGGTAGGATGATAATAACGCTAGATCCTTGAGGATGGAGAAGAGAAAGAAATACATTGAAGGATGTGAGGATATATTAGAAGATGAGGAGACACCAAGAGTACTTTAATCCACTTTCACCACATAAATGATAGAGGAGTAGATGAGGAAATTTGGTTCAACATGGTAGCTAGGAGATCATCATGAATAAATAAATTCTCAATTCCTTTTCTTTTCTTACTATTGCTTCAACTTGATTAATTGTTCTAACACTAAGTTGGTAATTGTCTTGCTTCTCTTGCTTTTTATTTCATAAGCACTACCAAGGTATGAAGATATTTTTTAAAGAGTGATTCCTTATATGTATTAGCTCTTGCTAAGGGATTATATAGAGAGGGACTTATAGTGCATGTGGGGATTCCTTGCTTGAATAGTTGGTATATATGTTCTTGCTCCTAGCTATCATTTAAGTCAAGGCAAAGTGTCATAGATGACTAAATTTGTGGAATTGGAGACTAAGGTTGTCTTTCTATATATGTCTAGCTTTGGGATTGATCAATGATCATATGGTTAGACATAAACTAGGACAATGAACCATTCTTGCACTCAAATTCTCGTAGCAGTTTTGTTTTAGGAACAAACTTAGAAGACTTCTTTGTTGTCAAGCATTTAATATAGTTGGATGAGATGACATAGTAGGAGTCTTGGAGGCTCCATGGCTCTAATTCTCCATTGAGGCATTGGTTGATGCCTTATGCTTCTAGGCACCTCATTTTTCTTTCTTTCTCCCCTTGTATGGGAAGATTATGTAGTCGATGCACTTCACTTATGATTCTCCCTTAGTAGAGCCTATTCACTAAGTGTATTGATATCCTAATGTGCTTGATGTAACTTTTATTTTTGAGACTCGGTATTGATTTGTATATAGCTTATGGTTGACATATTTATCTTGCTTATCCATTGAATACATGGTTAGCCTAGAATTCAAGTTTTTATTTTATGTATGTATATTGTGATGGATGCAATGTTATACTTGTGTTTTGGATCATTTTTAACTTCTTTAGTGTATGTATGTAGTGTGTAGTATGTATGAATATATACATAATGTTTGATGGAAATGACATAATGGATTCACATGTTTATTTTTATAGATGTTATTTACTTTGACATTTATTTTTATAATATGAAATGGTACTAACAATGTGATTTCTCTTTGTGATATTTTTGACTTAGAAGGATTATGGTTTTTCTGAATATAGGATGAATCATTACAATTTTGAGATAGATTTTAGAGGGTCAAGTAGGAATGGTAAAGTGATGAAATAATTTTTAAGATGAATTTTCACAAAGGGCTAAAGACTAACCCACATCTAGAATGACCACTTAAACTAGCTTTTGACATAGACAAGCAACAAATTTTTTTGGTACCTTCTAGACTTATATTGAGAGAGATGCCCAATAGGTCAGGCCTAGGGTAAATGATTATATCATCATCAAGGATGGCTCTATAAAGTAAGATAAACTCTTTATTTGACATAAATTTTGTGTGTGTGTGCTTAGCTTCATATTTTTTATTTTCATTTGGATGCCATGTTCATAGCTTTGATCTTAAATTTTTCTCTGCCTAAGAGCACAACCATAAGAAATTTTGTTTATCTCTTTTCTTAATTACTTTCAAAGTTTTGGCCCCTTGTCATTTTTGGCTAGGCAAGTAAGGGGCTAGGCATGACCAAAAGGATGACTTACTCCTAAGATTTTTTGTTTTCTAAGGAGAGACATGAAGACCTACCCATTAGCTTATATTAAATATTGTGGGTTTGAAAACTTGCTTTGTTTAGAATTGACTAGATGACAACTAAGACAAGGATCCATTTAAATCTATGATTTTAAATTTATTTAAAATTATTAGTAATATATAGGGATAATAGTGATAATTACTTTGGAAATTATGGCTTAGCAAAGATAAACTATACTAAGCAACCTAAGATTTTTACTAAGATGAAAATTAGAAAAGATAAAACCTTGAATAGATATAAAGATGGAGTGAAATAAAATAAAATATGTATCTTTGTTCTTTTTGTGATATTTGATTTTTTGGGTTTTTTTGGTTTTATGGTTTTTATGGGTTTTGTTGGAAGAAAGAGGAGATGTCATTGATGAATTTTTTGGCAACATGAGCATGTGGAATGAGCACAAGGTACTGTTGCCCAATTTTCACCTACGGGCTAGGTTAGTTGGGAAAATTATGTTTCAAAAGTTCTAAAGGGCCAGGTGGGTCATTTGCATCAAGGGTTAAAACCATACATCTAGTGCTAGGTCATGAAGAACACAATTGGAAGGCCTACCTAGATCAAGCTTGGCATCAAAACCCTCTAAAAGGAGAGTCGCCAAGATCACTCAGATGTCTCATCGACTAATGGGCTCTCGCTGAGTGAAGGGAGCTTCACCAAGAGATCCGTCTTTGGTCAAGGGTCTTACCAATCGGGTCGAGTCTCGGCGAAGAAGGTTGTTTCGGCCAACGGATGCAAGTATCAATGAGGCATCTTGCCGAGATGGTAATGTCTTCCCAACTGAAGAAAAAGTAAGTTAATCACCCAAAGGTGGGAACTTCACCAAAGGGTCTCGCCAAAGTCAAAAGGTCTCCCCAACTCTAAAGGCTCTCGGTGCAGGAGATGGAGTTCACTGAAATGTCTGGGCGAAGCGAGGAAGTCTTGGCGAAGGGCGGAAACGTCGACAGGAGGTCTCCCCGACCCGAAAAGGTCTCGCCAAAACAAGTTTGGGCTCAGGGAGAGATGAAGACATCGTTGCGAGCTTTCGGCGAATTGAAAGGGTCTCGCCAAAGGGTATTTCACCATCGGCATAAGGTTTTCCCTTCGGTATGAAGTCCCACCGACCGAAGGGAGTCTCGGCGAAGGAAGATGTCAGCAGGGAGACAAGAGAGAGTTCAGCAAGAGGTCTTGCCAACCATTAGTGACTGCCCTGAAATGAAAGGAGCTCGAGCAGAATGGAGGAGTTCGGCGCGAGTCCCGGCGACAAGCAGGTAGTCTGGTCGAAAGATGTGAGTTCGGGGAGATCGTGGAGTCTCAGCAAAGGGTCTGGCCAACAAACCAAAGTTTTGGCAACAAGATAAGAGCTCGATGAATGGTAATGTTTTCAGGGAGATGTCTCCCCGACCGCAGGTGTCTTTCTGAAACAAAAAGGGGGCTCAGTGTAGTGTTTTCCCTTCACCATGAATTCTTCCCGACCGATGGGAGTGACACCAAAGGAGATCTAGAGCACAGTGGAATGAAATGTCTTGGGGTGACATCAATAGTGTCTCCCCAACCAAAGAGAAAGTAGCTCATTGCCGAAAGATAAGGAGCCTGGCGAGAGGTCTGGCCGACAGGCCAATGTCTCACCGACAACAAAGGTTCTCACCAAGATTCTTCCCGAAATGAAGTGTTCACCGAAGGAAAAGGAATTCTATAATATGTCTCAACGAATGAAGGTCACCTCAATGACAGAAAGCAGGAATCGGCCTGACTAGAAGACCTTGCTATGAAGTCTTCCCGACTTGCCAGTGTCTCACCAAAAAATAAAGGGAGCTCAGGGAGTTGAGGCATTTGCCAAAAGGTCCTAGCGACTAACTAAAGTCTTGCCGAAGGAGAACCAGCTCGGGGAGAAAGATCCAACATTGCCAGGAGGTCTCGCCAAATGCATAAGGTCTCCCCGAAATGGATACCTTTGCTAAAGAATAGGGATTTCGTCATGATATCTCACCGACAGAATTGTGTCTTTCCGATAGCTTCAGAAGGGAATAATCACATCGGTGAGACACTTTCAGTGTCTCGCCGAGATGCGATTCTATAGGAGGAGTTTTTGATCGCCCAAAGAAGTTGTGTGGAGTTTACTCAACCAATCAGAGAGATCTGAAAGTGAGCCATGGTAGTCTGATAGAAGATGAAGAGCATCAACATAATGAAAAGCAAAGTGTATCTATTCTGAGCTCAGAAGCATTTAAGGCACTCGACAGGGAGGTTCGAAGTTTGACACAAGGAACAAAAGGGAATGCAGTGGTTGCAGAAAGATCAAGAAGGCTTCCCTCGAAGGCAATCTTTGACACTGACATGGACACATAGGGTGCAACATGAAATTCAATCAAAGATCTAAGGGGTAGATCTTTTTGAGCCCCTTATCTTTTGTAAGCCCTAAGGGGCTGACACATTTTGATATATAAGGCATTTTTTTCCTTTTTGTAAATAGTTCAGATTATACACTCAAAAGAGTTAGTGATTTTTATCAATCCTTTCTTGACTAAATGTATGTTTAAGTAACTCAAATGGAATCTAGAATACAACATAGAGTTTACCTTGGAAACTAGTGTTCATGTTTGTACTACTCTCATTTCTGTATTTCTCTTTTGATTATGCAAGTCTTTAACTGTGTTTTATAACTCTGCACTCATACCTTAAAGCTGTGAAATTTATCTTTCCTTCCTAAGATGTGTATGTAGATCAAACCTATTAAGAATGATGCATAAGTCTAAAAGAAGTTCTTTTGAGTATGTGAAATAGTAGCAATTATGTTTCCCAGTGTATTTTCTTCTTGTTTCATTTCATGATTTCATATCAATACGGTGTATGACCATAGTTTAGTTCCATTTTTATGCATTTTTCTTTCTCCCTTTCCCTTCAAAGAATCAATAGTTTAGGTGATAACACAAAGGAAGCCGGCCTTCTCCAGAGGTTGACCTCTGTCTACAAGAAACCCACATCTTAAGAGGTCTTCCCATGTTACACTGAGGTGTTGAACACCAGGTTCAACAAGGGTGCAATTTCAGGTGATAACAAGTACATAAAGTTATACATTGCAGTATTGTCACTAATGTCAATATTGTATCCCGATACAAAGACTATAGCACATATCAGTTTGGGTGGCTCAGACATGTTTTAGGATGTTTGTGTAAGGAAATTTTGCAAGAAGGTTTGATCTAGTGAAGACAATTATGATGGAAATTGACTAAGTGTTAATACTAGTGATTTTGTGTTCAGAGCATCCGGTTTTTGGGTCCGCATCAGTCTACCATTCAATGATTTGCACTATGATTCTAGTATAATATTTTTGGTTGGTAGAAGTATCTAATTCTAGAGTTTCATCTCATTTTGGCTCTTGGTGTGAAAGCTATGAGTAACAGAAGTTTTGCTTGATAGTCATAAGTGTTTTCCAATTCTGTGCATATGATTTAGAGAATCTACACTTCTCTATGGATTGGATTTTGGCTCTATAGATTTGAAGAGATTTCAAAAAAATTCAATGGAGTGTGCCCTCAAGTTGGCATGGTTTTGGAGGTCTACGTGGTCGAATGTGGATGTATAGTTAGCTAATTTTGAAATTAGGTCTTTTGCGGTGCCGACCTAATAGGTTTGAAGGTATGTGAAGCTTAATTAAGTATTGAAAAGTTATGAGGGAGCTATTATTGGTCTATGTAGACCTACTTGATATATTACAAGCCTTGGTTTATGGCACAAAGGTGAAATATTTTGAATTTGATCCGACAAGTCATATTTTGTATATTTTGGATGGTACATCTAATTAGGCCGACCTAATTGATGTTCTAAGTGTTTGTGGATTAGTTGGATATAAATATAAGATTGTTTTGAAGATGTAAATAAACAAGTGATATATGATAAGAGTTAGTGATGTGAATTGTGTGAAGTTAGTGTGAATGCAAAACAAGGCATAGTGTTGATTTAGATTAGTATGAAGAGTTTTGAGTCTGTATTTTGAGCTTCATTGGAACTATATTCCATGCATATGATAGATGCAATTGTAATAGTTCAATATAGGTTGTGAGTCACAAAATTTCTTCTATCTCTTTTCTTATTTCAGTGGGAAATGAGTCCATCTGCAGTGAGCACTTATGTAATAGACTATAACCAGTTATAATATATTGTGAGCTAATCCTCACCATGGTTTTCCCCATTTTTGGTTTTCCACATAGAAATCCTAGTGTTCATGTGTTATGTGATGTTGTTGGATGTTTGCATGTTTTCCTTCATTACTGCAAAATAAATAAGTTATAGGTTGCATGGTTAAATGTTTAAATGGTTTATAAGAATATTGATTCAACCCCCTCTTAGTATTTTGGGTGTTCAATAGTTTTAAGATATACTTTTTGAGAAGGAAATAATTCAATAGTTTTTTTAGAAAATCATTCCACTATGTACAAGAGGTAAGCACCAATTTTGATGCCATCCTTAACTATATATGGACCTTTCCAATAAAAAATCATTAGGTGGATGAAGTGAGAAAATAAATTGATTTGGAAGAAATTTTAGGAAAATATGTGGAACTAGAGATCAAGATGGATGCCTATATGGAAGACTAGAACTTTGGAACTCAAAATAAAATTTGCATGGGAAGAAATTGTATACACCTAAAAATGGTCTAGATAATCTAATTAATTAAATACAATTTATTTGATTAATTAACTCTTCTATTTTCATCTACTTATAAATAAATAGAAATATTATTTATATAGTTCACATTTAATTCTTCTATCTTTATCATATTATTTCATCTTAATTAAATAAACAAATAGCATACTTTGTTTTATTTAATTATTATTATCAAATTATTTTATAATTATATATTTATTCTATCTTAATCACATCATCCCATCTTAATTAAATAAACAAGTTCACATACTTTATTTTATTTAATTACCACATTTCTTCCATGTTTATTTAATAAATAGATTTCTACAGTTTGTTTTATTAAATTAAATATCCTCTTTTACTAAATTGAATAAATCCAATAATTCAGTTAAAGCATATTTCTATAGCTATTTCCTCTTTTCACTCATCATATCCACCAACAAAATTAGATATTTTATATCTAATTAATTCAACTTGACCTTCACAGAAAAATTTGGAGACAAATTTGAGACAAAGTTACAGGAAAACTTCTTCATCTTCTTCCATTGATCATTCCTATCCTCTAGTTGAATGTTTTTGTGGGGAAGAACAATCTCCATAATCTTCTCAAGCTTCTTCATCTTTCACCATTAATTCTCTCAAATCAAATCCAGACCTTTGTTTTGCTGCCACATCACAAATATGTTACCAGGAATCTATAAATACAACTTCTTTCTATAGGAAAAGGATCCCAAATTTGTGCAATCTTACTCTACAAAAATAGCATTAGAGAAATTAAACATTTGAACATTGAGCTAATAGCAAATAGTAATTGGCAATCATATAGCAATCATAATCATGGCTTTTCATTTAGCTACATCTTAGTTTACAATAGTTTGTTTATCATTTTCATGTCAATTTCATATATAGTTACATCCATCTTATCATTTTACAATATCTCATTCTCTAGATTATCATTGTAACAATCACAGTGCTTACACAATCTAAGAGCCACATTGATTTAATAAATCTTTGGAGATAGAGAGCAATAAGATGCTTTTAAGAGATTTCCTGCTTTAATTAGATTAATTGTTTGTTTAAATACCTTGATATAATGTCTTATTAGGTGTGTTTGTTATTCTTTTACGCATATTTTACTCACACATAAATTGACACCCACCATGGGGCCTAAAAACCCCATTTTTAACATCTTTTTTTGAAAAAGTGTGCTCGCAGGTTTCTAATGTGTTTTGTTTTAGCACAATCGAGAGTTTTTACGGCACATACGACAGATATTTTAGTGCATCCAAGTACTTTTACTATGCATCCAATAGATATTTCGACACATACGACCACTATTATAGTGCATCCAGTATTCTATTTCACCAGTCACAAGAGTTTTCTTTCAACGCATTGACCCTTTTCTTTTAGCACATTCATCAATTTCTATAGCACATAGAACTGTTACTTTAGTGCATTCAAATACTATTTTAACACATCTAATGACTGTTATGGCACATCTAACTATTCTTGTAGAATTTTAAAAATTCCTAGAATTAATCCTTGTTTTCTATCCTATAGGAAAAATACTCTAGTCAAAGACAGTTGCTGGAAAACACTTACGCTGGTCAAAGACAAAATATCACAAATTACTAATGGTGTTTGCAGGGATTTAATTTTATTATTGCTTTTCCTTTGGTTAAGATAGTGCTTCTAGCTTAATTAAAGAAATAGTTTGAACTCCATGTCCACTGTGTTTTGAAAGCAATAGGCTTATGCTCTCCCCTTAACTGGGTGATCAAAATGCTAAACTTGCTATCCTACTTTATTAACACCTTTAGAAGGCCTACCGTAGTGGGAAAAATTACTCACCCTACAGGAATGACCTAAGTGGGAACAACCAAAGCCAAGTTTTCCAACCCACTCTAATCAAAAGTGAATTTGGGGAAACCCACAATTCAATGGTAGTGTGCAAGATAACCATCCTCAAAATCTTTGTTCTAAAGATTGGGAGGTCTCTTGAGGGAGTTTATCAATTGTTGCATCAAACGGATACCCTTTCTATGAATTTTAGTGTAGAATCCAACTATTTTAGTTTTTGAACACTTTTTATATCACGGTGCAAGGGGAGGGAAGAATTTTCCCCCAAGACACTCACCATATAACTATCAGAGACCTTGGCCAAAAGTGGAGGATTCAACTTTGGTTAAGACAAATGGAAAGGCAAAAACACTAGTGTGCTCTAGGGGGTGACAAGGTTGTGTGAGCTAACATAGTTGCAAGTTGTGGGCTGTGATATTCTAAGTGACCTTTTGAGATAGAAAAGTGCTTGAACCATATTATCTTGTGTTAAACCTATGGAAATTGAAAGAATCAGACCCGATTCTAGAACACACACTCTTTGTTTAATATATGGATGTGAAACCAATGTTTACAAACTTGTTGTTATGTGTGTAAAATCATTTCCAAAGGAATCATCCAATTAGATCATCAAAATTTCAAGGTTTACAAGAAAAATACCCTTCCAAAATCTTCATTGGTTAGAAAATTACACCCTAGGATCAATATTTTACTGAGAAAGAGCATAAAAAATGGACGAAAACTATGAAAATATTGACCACTTCTAGATTAGCACAACCAACCTCTATTTTAGCACATCTTCCATATTTAAACAACACATTTAAACTCTATTTTATCACATCTGTCCTATTTTGCAGCGCATCTATATAGATAGTCAACACATTTACCTAGAATTTTAGCGCAACCAAACTCTGGTTCAGTACATCCACCCATTTTGTCAGTGCATCAACCTAGTTTGTCAGTGCATCTACCTAGTTTGTTAGCACATCTACCTAGTTTTTCAACGCATATGCCCAAATTATTAGCGCATTCACACCCTATTCTAGCACAATTGAAGTTTTTTATAGCACATCTGAAGTCTATTATAGTGCATCTGAGGTCTATTATAGCACATCCATAGAACCAAAAAAAAAAGAGTTATTTTCCTCATCAATCAGACAGTTAACATCAATATCCAGATATTTATTAGAACATAAACATTTTATCAGTCAAACCAGTGTCTCAAAGCTTGCTAAAGACTAAACTTTTCAAGTGAAATTATTCAAACTAAACCAAGATCTAATATTCTAAAGTTCCTAAAAATCACCAAACATAAATCAGATTGTTAAGATAAGTTTCATCATCAAGATTTGTCATCCTATAATCACAAAACGAAGCAAAATAATTAGAGTTTAACTTAGTATCAACAATAGAATTTATCATTCTATTTGACTTAGTTAATATCCTTGGCACTCATCCAAACAAAATATCAAAGTTTAGTGAAAATAACAACACTTGCATGCTAGTTTTGACAAGATTACAAAGGCATAAACTTAGAGAGAGAAATTGAAACACTAAATACCATGGATGAAGAAAATCCCTTTCATAGATTCCACCAAAATGATGGTAATGAAATAACTGAAGAGGATATCCAAACGTCACAACAAGATCCTAACTTCCATAAATTTATGGAAAAATTTTTGGAACAAGATGGAGAAAAATACCTTTTGATGCTAGCTGAACTAGGTGCAAAACTTCCAAAGGACTTTGATGTCAATTGACTAAAAGAAGCACCTGTACGAGTTGAAACTAAACCACAAAACATAGATCAAGTGGTTTCCCTAACACATCAAATGCAAAATTTACAACTTCAAGATATGCAAAAAGGGACCATGAAAAGATACTTGTTACAAGAAATTTGTCCCTATCCTTTCAATCCAAGTCTAGACATGATACCATTTCCTAGACATTGTGAATTCCCAAAATACGACAAATACAATGGTAAAATTGACCCAATAGATCATGTGAGGGAATTTAGAACCATTAGTTTAGAATTTTCACAAGAGGAAACTTATTTGATGAGGTTGTTTCCAAGAAGTTTATGAGGTCAATGTATGGAATGGTTCTCTAAACTACTACTAGGAATTTAATATTTTGAAGAACTAGTCAACAAGTTTATCTCACAATATTCCTATAATATTCAACATGAGATAACAATAAAGGATCTTTATAATACAAAAAAAAGAAAGGTGAAATATTCCTCTCATTTCTAAAAAGATGGTGAAGGTTGTTTGCTAGGTATCCTTGTTCCATACCTGAAGAGGAAAAGATGGAACTATTCATTGACAACCTAATAGATGAGATGAGCTACAAGATTGAACTACAATGCCCCCCTACATTTGAGAAAGTGATTGAAAACGAGCTCAAGATAGAAGAAGCCTTGGTCAAGAGAGGGGTAATAAAACACTACAATGAAGAATCAAATAATGTGAACTCCTCAAATCACTACAATAACAATGATAAACCAAAGTTTTGGAAAAATAATAGAAATAATGGTAACAATGATGTTGCAAACGAAACACAAAATGAAAAATCAGTATTTAATTTGACAGCAAGTACTGCAAAGACCAATCAAAACAATGACCAAAAAATCAATCAAATGTCAATCAAAACAACAATATGAGCAATGGTGAATCTAAACCACAATCATATCAAAAACCATCAAATCGAAGAAGATTCATACTATTGGGATAGACACTATAATCAACCATGAGAGAACTTCTTACACATGGAATTATCATATTACCTAAACCAAGAAATTGGGAACCAAGAGTAAAGCCATCATGGTGGAATGATACAGATTACTATGACTTTCACAAAAAATAAAGGACACAAAAAAAATGATTGTATGCAGTTAAAACATCTAGTACAAGATTTGATTGATAACAAGAAAGTATTCATGGAAGGAAATCAAATGAACAATGATCATAGTGCATTTAAAAATCCTTTACCAAATTATGAATAGGGTGAATCTTCTTCTGCAAACAATAAAGGTAAAAATGTAAAGTACATTTATGACAACACTATTCATTGTATTTCTACGATTGAGAATAATGGTACCGCTGATAATCAAACCGATAACATTGAAATCAATGACATCATACCATTAAATCTAATCCCAAACATGGCCACATCCAATAATCAGATTAATGTCATAAAAATCAAGGAAAAGAAAGATTATCAACCAGTCAACGTAACAACAAGGGGGCAATCCAAAGTAATATTGAAAGGAGTTGCATCTAAAACCACTGCTGCCCCATCAAATCAGTACAACATAGTTGATCAACTACAGAAAATACCAGCCCAAATATCAATATTAGAACTCCTTAAAATCTCACCATCTTATAAGGAGGTTTTGGAACAAGCTCTTGTGGCCACCACAGTACCCAATAATATGGAATTTTTCCAATTCCAGGCTATGGTGGGACACTTAACCATGCCTCATTTCCTATCATTTTCTAAACAAGATGTGTATCACCTACTCATCCACACAATCTCACCCTTCACATTGAATTCTTAATTGACAAACATCATGTTAAACATGTCCTAATAGGTGGTGGAGCTAGTTTAAAAATTTGCACTTTAAAACTAGTCTGTGCACTAGGATATTCTGATAATGCTATTGATATCAGAAGGAAAATCACAATAAAATATTATGATGAAGAAGAAAGATCCTCCAAAGGATTGATCGTGTTGCTTATTCAAGTAGGACCATTTGTGAAGAATATAGTTTTCCAAGTGCTAGACAAAGAGCTAACATATAATATACTCTTTGGACATCCTTGGATTCAAAAAATGCAAGAAATTCCTTCAACTTATCATCAGTGCTTAAAGTTTCCTATCAATGGAAAAGAAGTCACTATTTCAACTGACTACAACAATCCCCAATATTGTAATATGCTTCAAATAGCTCAAGACACTTTTGTACCCCATAATAGGGAAGCAAACACTTCTAGTCCATCCAATAGTGAAAGGCAACCAAACGTGGTATCTAAATGGGTTGAGAAAAAGGACAAGTCAAAAGATACAAGTGTTGCTAACTCCACTCCATCAAACAATGAAGGTCAAATAAATTCACTATCACAACAATTCAAGGAAAAGATCCAGTTAAAAGATAAAGGCATGGGAGAGTATTCCATTGAGAAATCTTTATGTCTTTCACAGCTACTACCATCTCCAAGATCATATGGGAAGCAATCAACATTAACACAACAATCATCACAACCTACCATGGTTTTGGATGATATATTTGTAAAGGAAGGAACTTTAGAAGATGAATCTGAAGATAAGGCCATCCTCAATTAGCTCTACAAAGATGAGGAAGCATCTACATCAGCAACTATCAACATAAAGATAAATCAATATGGAAAGGGAAAGAAAATATTTGAGAAAATGGGGTATGAAGGACAAGGACCTATTGGCAAAAGAAAAGAGGGCATTGTAGAGCCCATCCAACCTCTCACACTTTGTTCAAAGGACAAAATAGGACTGGGTTATAAAGAAGAAACAAAAGAAGATATCACTCCTAAAGTTGTTGAAAGAATCCTTCAAATGCGGTATAGTTTTGAAACATATTCCAATGAGTATGAGTGGGATTATTTATCAGAAACATCATACAAAGACATACAAATTGATATCATAAAATAGTATGCACCCACACGTGAGAAGAGACAAAGCTTGGGGACTAGACCCCTTGTATTCGGATCACAAAATATTGATGACTCAAGTGAGGATGGATAGATATCGAGTCAGATAGATGACTTGGAGGAGAGTATTATCATATAACTTGACATCGCTATTGAAAACCTTGATGGCTATCAGAACCCTCACTGTCATTGACCTTAGCCAATCTAATAACCTTTTACCCTTAATACATCCTGAACTTATCAACTGGGAACCAACTAAACCTATCAATGTACCTATCTTTGCGAGTGACAATGATATCATTAATTTCCTTTGTTGTGACAAACTTGACACAAGTTCTACTCATAAATATCATAACAATACTTTGAGTCAGGAGGGTGTCAAATCTTCCAGTTGCAAAATTGAAAATGGGAATAATGGATCTAATGGTGAAAACCATTTAACGACAACATTAGATCTCGAAAAAGTAAAAATAAAGAACGCATCTGACAATGAAAACCTCTCTAAGGCACCGAAAGATGGGATATTTGACACCCTTCCACAACACTATCATGAAAGATCATCAGTATTGGTGGAGCCTACACAGTCTATCAATCTAGGTGCAATAGAAAAAGCAAAAACTCTACATCTGGTAGCATCTATGACTAAACAAGAAAAGCCTGAATTCACTAAGTTCTTTGAGGACAAACACATTAAATTTGTCTGGTCTTACTCCAATATTCTAGGTTTAGATCTAGATCTTCTAATGCATCATTTATCTCTACCATCTGGAATAAAACCTATGAAGCAAAAATTAAGGAAAATGCATCTGCATATCGCCTTGTTGGTAAAAGCAGAATTGAATTTGTTAGATGCAGGATTCATTAGATCTATTGATTATGCTAGGTGCATTTCTAATATTGTACCTATTTCTAAACCAGATAGTAGTATCATAATATGTACTAACTTCAGAGATCTCAATAAGGCATGTCCAAAGGATGATTTTCCTTTGCCAAACATTTAAATTATTGTAGAGTTAACAACAGGACATGCCATGTTATCACTAATGGATGGTTTCTCAGATTACAACCAAATCAAGGTAGCACCAGAAGATTAGGAGAAAACAACATTCACATGTCCATGGGGGTTTTGTTGGAATGCCATGCCCTTTGGGTTGAAAAATCCAGGGGCTACATATCGGTGAGCAATGTCCACCATTTTCCATGATATGATGCATAACTTTATGGAGGATTACATGGATGATATATTAGCAAAGTCATATACCATAGAAGGACATCTAGAGATCCTAGATAAAATATTTACCAGATTAGAGAAGTTCAATGTCAAATAAAATCCTAAGAAATGTGTGTTTGGTGTTACATCAGCAAAGCTTCTAGGATACGTAGTTTCAAAAAAGAGTATCGAAGTGGATCTCTCCAAGGTCAAGGCCATAATGGAAATGCTACCACCAAAGAATATCAGTCAACTACGGTCTCTACAGGGTAGGCTACAATCAATCAGGAGGTTTATCTCCCAATAAGTAGACAAAAGTCATCCCTTCAATCATTTGTTACATAAGAATGTCTCTTTCAAATGGGATCAAGGATGTGAAACAACTTTCAATCAAATAAAGCAATATCTAATGTCACCACCCATACTAATGCCACCTACAGAAGAGAGACCATTATTACTATACATTGCAACAACTGAGATTTCTTTGGGTGCTCTATTAGCACAAGAAGATCCTACGGGAAAGGAATAGGCTATCTATTATATCAGAAAGACTTTGAATGGTTATTAGATAAATTACACCTTCATCAAGAAAGCTTGTTTGGCAATGGTATTTTCTAATCAACAGTTACGACATTACATGTTAACCCATACAGTCAAACTCATAGCCAATATTGATCCATTAAAATATTTACTCAACAAGGCTTCCCTAATAGGAAGACTAGCCAAGTGGGTCATGATCTTGAGTGAATTTGATATCCAGTATGTGGATCGAAAAGCCATCAAGGGTCAGGTGACAACCAATTAGTTAGCTGAAGCCCCACTACTAGATAATCATCCAATGAGCATTGAATTTCCTGATGCAAACATTCTTACTATGACAACACAATAATGGATGCTTTATTTTGATGGATCATACACACAATGTGGGTCAAGTGCAGGAATTATGTTTGTTATACCTCAAGGACATACCATCCAAAATTCCTACAGACTCATGTTTCCATGTACAAATAATGTAGCTGAATATGAGGCATTAATCATTGGCATCAAAGTGGTAGTTGAATGGAAGATCATAGAGCTACAAGTAATTTGGAGATTCACAACAAGTCATTTATCACGTAAATGATGAATATCAAACCAAAGATGAGAATTTGATGTCGTATAAGAAAACAGTGGATGATTACAAAAATTACTTTATGGATATCAAATTTGAACAGATTCCAAGGGTAGAAAACAAAGTTGTTGATGCTATGGCGACAATTGCTTCTCTCTTACAGATACCAGAGCAGTGAGGTTGTTATGAGTTTATGGTGGAACAAGTGTCTAATCCTGCTTATGATAATTGTGAATCTCAAATCATATGTCATTTAGTTGATGTTGAATCCTCAATTTATGGAAAGACCTACACTTACTTAAAAGACAATATCCTTCCTCCTGATCTTTCCAAAAACCAGAAATGTAACTTCATCCGCCAAACCACATGACATACCTTAATTGTCGACATACTTTACTGTCGAGGTCTGGATGGTACTCTTCTTCGGTGTCTAGAACATTATGAGTCTAAGATAGCCTTACATGAGGTTCATGAAGGTATTTTTGGAACTCATTCAAGTGGACTAACCCTACCGAAGAAACTCCTCCATTTGGGGTATTACTAGCCGAATATGGAGGAGTCTTTTTAGTTTGTTAAGAAGTGCCAAAATTTTTAAATCCATGGTAACGTAATCCATGCACCAGCACAAGAATTGCAACCATTCACTTCAACATGGCCTTTTTTTCAATGGGGACTAGACCTAGTAGGAAAGATTAATCCATCTTAATCCAATGGAAACAAATTTATAATCATGGCCACATAGTACTTTACAAAGTGGATAGAAGTTGTTCCCTTAACAACAATCACTGGCAAATAGATTTCTTCTTTCATACTGAATTACCTCATTTGTTGGTATGGCATTCCTTAGTCCATTGTCCCAAACAATGGTAGACCTTTTAAGAATTAGGATGTTTAGGAACTATGTGAGAGATTTTATATCCAACATCATTTTTCAACCCCATACTATCCTCAAGGAAATTTCCAAGCAGAGGCATCAAACAAAACTATTCTAAAAATCCTAAAGAAAATGGTCAACAATGTTGGATGTGATTAACACACTCAACTAAACCTTGCCCGTGGGCATACCGAACCAGCATCAGAACACCTACAGGGGTGACACCATATGCCTTGGTATATGGATCAGAGGCCATCCTACCTATTGAGGTGGAGATACCATAACTCCGCATATCACTAAAAGGAATTATTTAAGATGAGGATTATAAAGTGTCTAGACTTCAAGAGCTAGAACTGTTGGATGAACATCGTCAACAAGTTGTGGACCATTTGAAAGCATATCAACAGAGGATGTCTAGAAGTTGTAATCACAGAGTAAAACTATATTATTTCAGGTTGGTGACTTGGTCCTAAAGGAAAACCCTCAAAATCAATAGGACAGAGAAAAGAAAGGGAAGTTTGAACCTAACTGGATAGGTCCCTTTGTTGTCATATCAGTCTATGGATCTGGAGTCTATCAATTGTCTACACCTAAAGGGGATTTGTTCGATGAACCTATCAATAGTCTCCATCTCAAAAATTCTACACTTGAATCATCTAGTGCATGGTAAAAGTCCTGGGAAAATGGTCGCCTTGATGAAAACCTGGAAAACGGACGTCTTGGTAACAGAAAAAAATACAAAGAAATCAAGAAAAGAAAAAAAATACAAACAAAAAAAAATCAGAAAAAGAGAAAAATACACAAAAATTTGAAAATTTGAAAAAAGTTCAATAAAAACATGTAGTGAAAACCTGGAAATAGGCGCTACTTGTGATTTAAACTAGCCTTTCCATCTATTAGATGCATGTCATTCACTTTTTTCCATCATTCTTCCTTTCATTGAAAGGAGAACCTCATGTACATATTCGGGTAATGTGGTTGTCTCACCCTAGCTTGGGGAAAAAAACCTGAAGTCACTAGGGGCAATAAACTTTGAGCTTAAACAAATGGAAAAATGGCATTAAGACAATGTAGAAAACACAATGATCACAATGAAACTCAACATTGAACATACATCAAACATCAAAACATTTCAAAAATAAAACATCCATATCAAACAGCTGAAACCAAATCAATAAGAACAACTTTAGATGGATGATATTCTTTTGAATTATGAATTTATCGCTTTAGCTTGAATGTTAAAATTTTGTACTTTGATCTTTGTTATCATTTCTTTGGAGCAACTTGGTGATGTATTGTACTAGAGAAGCTAGGAAGGAGAATGGTATTTTCTTTGTCTGCTATCTATGATTTGATCATTATTATTGTGTGAATTGTCACAAGACGTGCTCTACAAAGAATCACTAATGACATTCTGAATTCACATAGAAAAATGATTGACTCTTGTCTATTTACGCAAGAAATGCTCAGTTCATCTTGGTTTAATTATACCTAGATGCTTGTGTTCACTTGCCATATCAAAAATCATGAAAGTAGTACTCAGGTCATCATGGTCTAACTCGTACCATTGATTCTTGTACTCACTTTCAACATTTTAAAGGATCAATGATGATAAAAAGCATGATAAATAGACTATTAATATGACAAATTTAACATATGTAGATCTGCATGGTTAAATTAGATTGCATTCATGTTATTTTTGCATCTACAGAGTAATTTATTCCAAAGGCTAGTGGAGATTTCAAAAAGGATGTTATCTTTTATCATTGATGGATTGATTATACTTGACATTAACAAAAAAATCATCACTATCATGTAGTTGCATAATCATTTGCATTGCATACATTGGAAGGCATTATTATATCATTTAATTATTCATACATTTGATCATATCTTTGCATTTATCATATCAAATTTTTCATTTGTGTATCACATCATATAGTTGCATCTTCATTAACATTATCATACATCATACATCATACATTAGAAGTATCATCATATTTGATCATTCATTCATCCTTTCATTACATCATTTATTTGCATTTGCAATACCAACAATAAAGTGCATCATATCCCATTTGCATCATCATGTCATATATCATAGAAACATTATATCCAAAATCATACATATAGTTGCATTATCATACGCTTATCGATCCATGTAAATACTACAGGAACCATGCATCCATACATCATTGTTATAGGAATAATAAAATTTAACATCATAAATAGAACATCATAAAATAATAGCATGTTATCATGATCATAAATTGCATCCATAACATCATCATATAAATCATCACATGGCATTTAGAATAAGAAATTAAATGCATCCATCATAAAACCATATAGAACACATATAAATCGATAAATCTGCCACATATCATATAAATCACAAAAAGCATAATGTCAAGTATACAATGATGTCTGAAATGTAAAGAGATACAACATCAAAATGGCCATGAATAAAAAAATCAGAGTATACATCATGTCTCAACATACATTAGGGAAACAATCATGAAACTATGTGTTGCTAGCCCTAGATAGTGCCGACATCTTTGGACCAGTTCCTCCCTCACCAGACATACTAGGATCTCTCAGATCTCTTGGTAGAGGTTGTGTCACACCCCTGCTAACAAACTTGGAATGATTCCTACCCGATCGAGACTGAGCATAACTAATCTCTGCTCTATAAGAACTGCATCATGGTATCGGCCTCTATAGTACTCAGCCTCTCTACCCACATGGAGAACCTCTCTCATATAATCAGCTACAGAGGTACCATCAGCTAATCTTTGTAGTCTATCAGCCAATCCCTGTTCCTACTTTGCAATCCATCTAGCTACATCTCTCTCTGCTATCAAAGAGGCTATTTGTGCCTGTGCAACTGTCAATTGTGCCTATACCTATGAGAGAGCCTGTGCATGAGCTTGTGCCTGTGTCTGCATCTATTTCTATGTTTGTGTTTTGACTAATAACCCTTGGGCCTATGCTAGCTAACCCTATAGTGTCTGCACCTAAACTTGCAAGTTGGCAATCTGAATTTGTTGTTGTTAGGAGGGTACTCCAATCTGCACATGCTACTCTGCTAGAGCTACCAATGATCGCCTCTTACGAGGCACCATGAAGTCTCTAACCTCAAATGTTGGGCCCCCATCTTCACCCTCATCTCCTCCACCCCCATCTCCACCCCCATCTCCATCACCATCTCCATCTCCCTCATCATCATCACCATCATCAAAGCCTCAATGATCTTAGGATGAATCTCCCAAATAAAGGTCAATAGACCCTGGTACTCCTGTACTGCAGTATCATATGATAAGCAGGGTCCCCAATCAGTGGTATCTATCTGATGTCATGCATAATAAGCAACACCCTAACGCATGCCCTGTACTATGCCATACTATCTAAGCACCCTCCTCAACAAAAATATCTTAATGATGAAACATGTCCTACCAATTAGGTACATGGACTAACATAAGTATGGCATCTTTTTATCATCCTTTGGCCACTACTCACAATCAAGATAGGGTCACCATGTAACTACCTCAACATCATCAAGGACTCTCCTCTAATGCTCCAGTTTACCCAGTCTAGGTTGAGCAAGTGGACCTTCATATGTGTGAACATATGGCCTCATTGTAGGTTATTGTCTATTTGTAACTAGACAATAACAACTATATGCTCCCACACCCCCACCTAAAGTAGGGTAACTCCTAAAGACAAACTGGCCCCTCCAAGGTAGACCACCTAATGCAAATCATGGTATAGGTGGGAAAGCATGCACATACCCAAGCATATCTGGTACCATGGATGATCATACTCTCCAAAATATGACCCCATCCAACTGAAAGTCCCTTTGACCTACGATTAGGACAAAGGAAACCTCCAATGAAACTAGCAAGTACCAATGGAAAGGTAGCATAGGCATCTACCATCTCTCGCCATGGGATCTCATATCCACAAATCGTCTCATCCTAAAACACTTAGCGTAGTGTATCGGTCCCACCCTACTTAGAAGAATCATAAACTACCAGCTTGGGTATCTACAAGATGTTGCCATACATCCTCAAAAATCACTATCATCTCACTAGTAGGAAGGTGGAAGGTATTGTGCTCGCTATGCCATCTCTCTACTAAGGCTGTCAAGAGACCCCGATTAATCCTAATCTGGGGCATATCTAGAAGAGAAGACAAACCGCATCGTGTGATAACTTTTGTCTCAGGCTGCACTAGTTGTGGTATCAAATCAAATATCCTAGGAAACCACTCTCAGATCTATAAGTTTGTCAAAAGCTCCTATCATTACAAAAATTGAAAGTCAATAATCTATGTCAATTAATCAAACGAAATCAATAAACCTATCAAATCTAATCTGCTATGGTGAGACATTGATCAAATCTCGTGAGAAACTATCATTAAACCTCACCTATCATGAGGTCAATCATCAATCTATTTTTGCACCTCACCTATCATGAGGTCAATTAATCAAATCAACTTTGCTTATCATGAGGTTTATCAATCAGACTATAATTATTCCTCACCTATCATGAGGTTAATTATCATCAATCAATCATCAAACCTTGCCTATCATGAGGTTGATCATCATCTAACGTATCAGGAACATCAATCAACATCAACTCAAAGGCTGATGTGATTGAAAATCACCAAAATCGAGGAGTTAATTGAAAAATCCTCTCATTCTAACTTGGATGCACCAAAACATAATTTCAATGCACCAGTGAAATCAATGCGCCATTCAAATCCATCAATGTGCCAAAACAGGCAGTCATTGTGCTAAATCTGTTTATGCACCATTTCAAGACATTGATGTGCCATTTCAAATGATCAATGTGCATAACATTCAATGCACCATTTCAGTGATTGAATGTGCTAATCTAGGTCACCTATTCACCATTTTTTTAAATGCACTAATCTAGGAGGTCTATGCATCACATCATCTATCCTATGCGCTATAACATTCTATGCACTAATTTAGCCTATCTATGCGTTAAAAAAGTCTAATCTATGTGCTAAGTGGTCAATGCACTAGAACAACAATTCAATGTGCTACATCGGCCTATCAATGCCCTAAAACTGAGTAAAACTGAATTAAAATGAAAAAACCATGGGAAAATTGAAAAACACAAATTATGAGGAGGTTCCTAGGGTACATACCAGAGGTCCATACGTGGTCGGGCAGTTGTGTCATCGCATGTGTTTGAAACGTTAAGTATGGTATGGAATTGACATTTTCCTCAAAATCACACTCACTCTCAAATTTTCAAACTCACAATGCACAAATGAATTTTAAATCCACCTTTTTAGCTTTTAAAAGAGTGATTAAGAGGGATTTTAATGGGATTTATTTATTTTATTTCCAGGGGGCTTAATTCATCAATTTCATATCTAGCAGAGTAAACATCATTTTTTTCAAGGGATAAATCAATTTTGCATTATTGAAATTGAAAATCTTTATCAAATATTCAAAAAATCATAAAAATTTGAAAATTCCAAAAAAATAAACCAAAAAAAAAATCAATCAATCAAAAAAATTCATCGATTCATCTCCCGAGGGGGCATATATCCATCATCACCTAAAAAACAATATCTAGGGCATATCAAATTTTTTTCGTCAGTACTAGTAGCAGCATCAAAATTTTCTTTGAAGCAATGTGTAAACACATCACTTCAAAGAGGGACAAAATGTATACACCTAAAAATGGTCTAGATAATCTAATTAATTAAATATGATTTATTTGATTAATTAACCCTTCTACTTTCATCTACTTATAAATAAATAGAAATATTTATTTATATAGTTCACATTTAATTCTTCTATCTTTATCATATTATTTCATCTTAATTAAATAAACAAATCACATACTTTTTTTTATTTAATTATTATTATCAAATTATTTTATAATTATATATTTATTCTATCTTAACCACATCATCCCATCTTAATTAAATAAACAAGTTCACATACTTTTTTTTATTTAATTACCACATTTCTTCCATGTTTATTTAATAAACAAATTTCTATAGTTTGTTTTATTAAATTAAATATCCTCTTTTACTAAATTGAATAAATCCAATATTTCAATTAAAACATATTTCTACAACTATTTCCTCTTTTCACTCATCATATCCACCAACAAAATTAGATATTTTATATCTAATTAATTCAACTTGACCTTCACGGACAAATTTGAAGACAAATTTGACACAAAATTACAGGCAAACTTATGCATCTTCTTCCATTGATCATTCCTATCCTCTAGTTGAATGTTTTTGTGGGGAGGAACAATATCCATAATCTTCTCAAGTTTCTTCATATTTCACCATTAATTCTCTCAAATCAAATCCAAACCTTTGCTTTGCTACCACATCACAAATATGCTATCGGGAATCTATAAATATAGCTTCTTCCTATAGGAAAAGGATCCCAACTTTGTGCAATATTACTTTGTAGAAATAGTATTAGAGCAATTAAAAATTTGAGCATTGAGAAAATAGCAAATAGTAATTAGCAATCATATAGCAATCATAATCATGGATTTTCATTTAGTTGCATCTTAGTTTACAGTAGTTTGTTTTATCATTTTCATGTCAATTTCATCTACAATAGCATCCATCTTATCATTTAAGAATATCATATAGGATTAGATTCCTACATTTTACAATATCTCATTCTCTAGATTGTCATTTTAACAGTCACAGTGCTTACACAATCTGAGAGCCACAGTGATTTAATAAATCTTTGAAGATAGAGAGCAATAAGAAACTTTTAAGAGATTTTATGCTTGAATTAGATTAATTGTTTGTTTAAATCTCTTGATATAATGTCTTATTAGGTGTGTTTGTTATTCATTTACGCATATTTTACTCACACAGAAATAATCAACAAGAAAAATGGGAGGCTTTGTGGAAATTTTATGTAGAACTGGATGCCAAAAGGAAGAAGGGAACTAGAAGAAGTTTGGATAAACTAGGTATGATTTTGTAAAGAACATGAAACTTGACTAGGTGTTGGGAATGTGAGATATAGAAAATGGAGGTAAAGACATTTAAATAAAGTGGAAGAAGTTTATATGAACTTTGTAAATCTATAGAAGTGAAAAGGGGAAATGAGTGAGAGAATGTGTGGATGCAAAAGAGGATGAGAGATCAAGTGAAATAAGGGAAAGGTAAGAAATTTAGACAAACCCAAGTCTGCAAAAAAGCTTGGCTAAAATTTAGGAATGAGAAAATATGGGGGTACATAAGAGGATAGGAATTTGAGGCATAGAAAGGAAATATAAGAATTCCAAATAAAATTTTCAACTCCATATAATGAAAAATGGGAAGGGTCTAGGATAATGGAAAAGAAGGGATGTGGAAAATAGGATGGGAGATCCAGATGCCAAGATGGAGTAGAAGTCCAAATGTCCATAAAAACATAGAAACAAATGGAATGAAGGAAATGAGGTTAGGAAGGGACCCAATCAAATTTAAAAATTCTATGTGGGACTAACAATTAGGATAGGAAGTCAAACAATTGAAAGAAGGTTGGTGGTCCATTGCAACTCTATAAAAGCTATAGAAAATGACCAAAACCTTCCCATACTTATAATTTTTTAAATTTCTACAACTTTGAACACTTGATAGGAACATAAGGGATAATGAGGAAAAAAATTTAGACAGTTTGATTAATGGAAGATCCATTTAAAGTTTTCTTAGATTAGTTATATTTGATGGAAAAAATGAGGCCTAAAACATAAGAGGGTTGGGACTTAAGAAATATTTTGTATTTTCAAATTGAGTATCAACAAATTAACTCTAGTTGAGGACATGTGTCTTGTTGGCAATCAGGATTGCACCCTTAGGCAAGTTGCACTTGTCTATCCTATCGCAACATGGAAACACTCTCTGGTTTGTGGGTAAACCAATTGGAGAGAGTGAATCTCAAGAGTGGGATATTTCCCCCTAGCTAATCAGCTAATCTATGAGTTTTCAGAGGAAAGGGGAGTAGGGAGAAAACTCAAAAATAACACCTACAACTTATGATGACCAACTAGATATTGAGATTTTGATAAAACTTAACTCACAACACTTCTTTCAAAACAATCAACTCTCACAATTCACCTCAATGCATTTAGCTCATTAGTATTTTGCATAATGACTCCTTGAAAACTGAATACAATATGCAACTTGAACCTATTTACAAATCTTGACAATAAGCCCCAACAACAAGACAAAGAAGGATCCACTAATTTGAATCACAACAAAATCTGACTATCACTGTGAGCTCATGACAAGAAAGGAGAAAAGGAAAACTTTGCTACTTAATTGCAAGTGAATGAGTAAGACATGAAACTCTTATTCAAAACAAGTTTACAAAACTCTCAAAGTGACTAGGAGGGAAAGAAATTGAAAAATTTTGAACCCTCAAAAATTCAAATTTCCTATATTTATAGCCAAGATGTGACCTTGTAGTTCCAAAAATAGAAAAATCAGATTCACTGCCTCTCCAAAAGTAACCCATTCTGCATTTATGAGCTCCCTGAAAAAGCCTAAAAACCATCCTCTAAAACAGCTCCAAAAGGCACCAAAAAGATGGAAATTTCTCATCACCCAAAGGTTGATCCAAAAATGCCTCAAAATCAAGTGCAAACAACTAGAAACTAAAACTAGAAACTTTAGTTTGGCATCCTCTTTTCAAATTCGACCAAGATTGAATTCAGGAATATAATTTTTTGATGTGAACTTAATTGCAACTCTTTATTGCATTTAGATAACATTTAATCAAGCAATTTATAGAAACACTTAATTAATGTTTTACAAAGGTGTAGTTTTACAAAGCAAAAATAGAAGCCCTCCTTCTTTCATCTGATTTTTCCAATCTGTCCTCAAATCATTTTGATTTTTTCCATTTAATCTTTGCAAAAATCAAACATTATATGATGCTCTCTTTTACATTTGATTTTTATATAAAAAATCATAAAAAAAATAGATTCCCACCATTCACTTAGGTAAGAAAAATGGATGGCCTAAAGTCATCACTTGATCTTCAAAGGAAAAATGGCATGAAATTTTTTCTAAGGCATTGTAAAGGGAAAAATGGGGCAACCCTAATGAGGAGCTAGGTGCATTGCTTTTTATTTGATTTTCTCCAAAAATCAAAGGAAAAATAAAAAGCCATAGGCTAAGGATTTTGGCCTAGGCAATATGGAGGATGAGTAAGGCATAAAAAGTGGAATAAAATGTGATTAAGATCACATTGGCCAAAAATAGGGAAAATACCCTAACTCAAAACTTGCCTCCAAACTTTTCTTTGATTGTCATTCACATCGGCCTCCTAGGGAAAATAGGGCTCTACCTATGCCACCATGGGAGACTAGGGTTTGGAATTTGGAACCTCCATTCGAGCTCTTCTACTTCGTATTTTTGATGCATTCAATTCTCTGCACTTGGTGGTATGTTATCGACTGTGTTTTTGCTCATTCCTTGGTTCTATTTGATGAAAAATAAGGCCTTTTGACCGTGGCTTCGTTGTGGTTTTGATGTATTTTTTGTTTTCCTTTGTGTCACCACCTCCTGTCATACACATGGTTACCAATGGAGAGTTTGCTGGAGCATTTTTTGAAGGATCATCCGCGGGATTTGTTGAGCTCATCCACAAAGATATCAAAGGTAAGCTTTCCTATCCTTCATTTCACAAGCATTCCCCTCTTAAATAAAGCTTATTCAAGCTTTGTCTTGCAAAATACATGAACATTGTGAAGAAATCTAAGATGGCCATTATACAGGTCGCGGGTATACTAGTGTGTTTTCCTTTGTTTTTGCAAAAAATAGAACTTTTTGGGCTTGAACCATGATATAAAAATGATATTATTGTTGAATGAAAACCTTTTTGAATGAAATTTCTCCGCTTTGTGGGTTTTCAAAACCCCTCCAGGTCACGGCCTATAGCTTTTATTTCACCATTTTTTAAGGAACCTCTATTATTAAGGGCTCAAACCCTTGTTGTTTTCACTTTGTATTTACATTTACATTCAAACCGTAGCGGGTATTGTGACTTATGAAGAAGAAATTTTGGCCTCTCTAGGCCGCAGATATGAGAATGAGAGCTATGGTTTTCTCCACTGTTTAAATGATCTGAATTCTTCCATTTGAAATTCCACCACACAAGGTCATGTAGGCTCTCTTTCCATCTCAAAATGAATTTTGATGCCTTTGGTTCAATTTGAAACCCTAGCTTGAAATTCGATCTTTATAGCATAACTGCATGGTTTTGAAATAATAAAATGACTTCATCTCATATCCCTGTCATTGTTGTAGCTTCATTAAAATGCAGACTTTACTTCACTTTGAAGCCTTCTTAATGATGCAAGTTGATATGTGTTCAAGTGTCTTTCTGTTGTTTTCTTTGCTCCATGCATACATCAACAATTATTTGCTTTATGTTTTTTATTGAAATACACAACATAACAAAGCTCAACTCATTTGTCACCTTTTCAATAACTTATCAAGCAAAATATTTCTTCATACCTTCATGCACCTTTGATTGCACTTCTTGGATGTTGTTGTCATGTTGTTTGTACTCATTCTCTTCCTTCGGCAACTCATTTGCAGCCACTTGTCACTCTATTACTGATGGAGCCAAACTTTTTCTTTACTCTTCATGCATTTTTATCTCCTAACAACAACATGATGATGTGAAAGCTATCATTGCATAGAATATTTTTAAATATAAGAGTACCTGATGTTGGTGATTAGAGGCCTCTTCATTTGCTTCAATTATCATTTCTTGATTTGTAACAAGGCATTATGTATGCCTGTTCACTATCACACTATGTGATGATGCACTCGATGCTAGTTCACTTGAGCAATGGATCACCTATGATTTTCATTTTTGTATTTGACTTGACTATGCTAGGTGGTCACTTGCTTGAGTTTTCATGTCACTCGGATGCATATTTCTTTGAGCATTATTGAATTGTTCCTTTCTCAATCCCTCTTTGAATGCTTGAGGGATAGCATGTTGGGTCTCAACCCTTGTGGGAAAGAAATCTAAGATGGCCATTATATAGGTTGCGGGTATACTTGTGTATTTTCCTTTGTTTTTGCAAAAAAATATAACTTTTTGGGCTTGAACCATGATATAAAAATGATATTATTGTTGAATGAAAACCTTTTTGAATGAAATTTCTCCGCTTCGTGGGTTTTCAAAACCCCTCCAAGTCACGGCCTGTAGCTTTTATTTCACCATTTTTTAAGGAACCTCTATTATTAAGGGCTCAAACCCTTGTTTTTTTCACTTTGTATTTACATTTACATTTAAACCGTAGCGGGTATTGTGACTTATGAAGAAGAAATTTTGGCCTCTCCAGGCCGCAGATATGAGAATGAGAGCTATGGTTTTCTCCACTATTTAAATGATCTGAATTCTTCCATTTGAACTTCCACCACACAAGGTCATGTAGGCTCTCTCTTTCCATCTCAAAATGAGTTTTGATGCCTTTGTTTCAATTTGAAACCCTAGCTTGACATTCGATCTTTATAGCATAACTGCATGGTTTTGAAAGAATAAAATGACTTCATCTCATATCTTTGTCATTGTTGTAGCTTCATTAAAATGCAGACTTTACTTCACTTTGAAGCCTTCTTAATGATGCAAGTTGATATGTGTTCAAGTGTTTTTCTAGTGTTTTCTTTGCTCCATGCATACATCAACAATTATTTGCTTTATGTTTTTTATTGAAATACACAACATAACAAAGCTCAACTCATTTGTCACCTTTTCAATAACTTATCAAGAAAAATATTTCTTCATACCTTCATGCACCTTTGATTGCACTTCTTGGATGTTGTTGTCATGTTGTTTGTACTCATTCTCTTCCTTCGGCAACTCATTTGCAGCCACTTGTCACTCTATTACTGATGGAGCCAAACTTTTTCTTTACTCTTCATGCATTTTTATCTCCTAACAACAACATGATGATGTGAAAGCTATCATTGCATAGAATATTTTTAAATATAAGAGTACCTGATGTTGGTGATTAGAGGCCTCTTCATTTGCTTCAATTATCATTTCTTGATTTGTAACAAGGCATTATGTATGCATGTTCACTATCACACTATGTGATGATGCACTCGATGCTAGTTCACTTGAGCAATGGATCACCTATGATTTTCATTTTTGCACTTGACTTGACTATGCTAGGTGGTCACTTGCTTGATTCTTCATGTCACTCAGATGCATATTTCTTTGAGCATTATTGAATTGTTCCTTTCTCAATCCCTCTTTGAATGCTTGAGGGATAGCATGTTGGGTCTCAACCCTTGTGGGAAAGAAATCTAAGATGGCCATTATACAGGTTGCAGGTATACTTGTGTGTTTTCCTTTGTTTTTGCAAAAAAATAGAACTTTTTGGGCTTGAACCATGATATAAAAATGATATTATTGTTGAATGAAAACCTTTTTGAATGAAATTTCTCCACTTCGTGGGTTTTCAAAACCCCTCCAAGTCACAGCCTGTAGCTTTTATTTCACCATTTTTTAAGGAACCTCTATTATTAAGGGCTCAAACCCTTGTTGTTTTTGCTTTGTATTTACATTTACATTCAAACCGTAGCGGGTATTGTGACTTATGAAGAAGAAATTTTGGCCTCTCCAGGCTGCAGATATGAGAATGAGAGCTATGGTTTTCTCCACTGTTTAAATGATCTGAATTCTTCCATTTGAACTTCCACCACACAAGTCATGTAGGCTCTCTCTTTCCATCTCAAAATGAGTTTTGATGCCTTTGTTTCAATTTGAAACCCTAGCTTGACATTCGATCTTTATAGCATAACTGCATGGTTTTGAAAGAATAAAATGACTTCATCTCATATCCCTGTCATTGTTGTAGCTTCATTAAAATGTAGACTTTACTTCACTTTGAAGCCTTCTTAATGATGCAAGTTGATATGTGTTCAAGTGTCTTTCTGGTGTTTTCTTTGCTCCATGCATACATCAACAATTATTTTCTTTATGTTTTTTATTGAAATACACAACATAACAAAGCTCAACTCATTTGTCACCTTTTCAATAACTTATCAAACAAAATATTTCTTCATACCTTCATGCACCTTGATTGCACTTCTTGGATGTTCTTGTCATGTTTTTTGTACTCATTCTCTTCCTTCGGCAACTCATTTGCAGCCACTTGTCACTCTGTTACTGATGGAGCCAAACTTTTTCTTTACTCTTCATGCATTTTTATCTCCTAACAACAACATGATGATGTGAAAGCTATCATTGCATAAAATATTTTTAAATATAAGAGTACCTGATGTTGGTGATTAGAGGCCTCTTCATTTGCTTCAATTATCATTTCTTGATTTGTAACAAGGCATTATGTATGCCTGTTCACTATCACACTATGTGATGATGCACTTGATGCTAGTTCACTTGAGCAATGGATCACCTATGATTTTCATTTTTGCACTTGACTTGACTATGCTAGGTGGTCACTTGCTTGATTCTTCATGTCACTCGGATGCATATTTCTTTGAGCATTATTGAATTGTTCCTTTCTCAATCCCTCTTTGAGTGCTTGAGGGATAGAATGTTGGGTCTCAACCCTTGTGGGAGCTCGTTTTACACCACATGATTTAAAATTTCACATTGGATCAGTAGCATGACTTTTCCTATACCTGCACAAGAAGCAAACAATGTTAGATTAAAACAATATATTATTATGATGCTTCCTCCTTGGATTTTGTCATACTTCTTGCTCTTGCTCAATTGTTTCAATGTATCAATAAGCAACATTCTATATTATTGTTGATGATTCATGTAGGAATGTTCATAATCGAATCTCTAACAACTTTTAACATCTCTTGCAAGTCTACAAGGAGCTTGGGAGCAAAGAAAGGTGCACCATTCCAGAATCAACTGAAGATATTAGGCAATGATGATTATGTTCCTTCTTATGTGATTTCTATTTCTTTAATCTTCAATAGTGTAGTATGCTACTTTTGATACACTGTCTCAACTATTCCCATGGCTTGTGTGGGAGACTTGGTTCTTATTATCCAATGAATACAAACACAACATTTATGAAATACTTGTTCAATTCTATACTTTTCCTTTTGCAAAAAAATGTTTAAAACACTGTGAATGAATACAGAATGAAAGCATTCCCTTTACATTCCATGCAATACTTAATGTTGCAATTTATAACAAGCAACTAATCACATTGCATTTTAAAATTCCACAATAACTTATACACTTGCAATGGTTAAACATCTACAAAGGGTAAATTGAAATTCTTCACCTTAAAATGAATCTTGAATAAACCAGCTCTTTCAAAATGAGCTGTGGTGAAAATTTGATAACACTTTTGGTGTCACGACCCCTATTTTCAATAAGTAATTTATAATTCAAAAAATACTATTTCGAATGACATTTATTTACTATTTATTTGGAATGGTTATTTAATTTACAAATTAAAATGGCATTCTTCATTATTTACCAAGGATAAATATTATGCAAGGAAAGATATTATTTTGTTTTCAAGAATTAGGTATTTGGAGAAAATCTTTAAAAAGAGAAAAAAAAAACAATAATGGACACACAATAGTTTTCATAAAAATTTCTTGAATGCTCTACAAAAAAAAGGGGAATAACAGAAAATAGCTACCGAATAGAGGGTTTCTAAAATATAGTACATTAAAAAGGGAGTAAAGAATTCAAGGAAAAATAGGAAGGAGAGGAAAAATCTACAAGAAGATATTTCCAGCAAGTCAAGAACGGGAAGGAGAGGAAAAAGAGGAAGGAATTCAACAAGAAAATGATTTTTCTAGGTTTTCAAATTCTTTTCCAAAGTATCTTAATTTTTAAACGTGGAAATCAACAATGTCTATAAAGAGATTTACTTCTTTTGTGAAAACATTTGAATGTTTTACCCATTGTACGTCAATCAAATTCTTGGTTGTACATTATATACATTCTTTCTTATATATATATATATATATATATATATATATATTGGAGTTGCATATATATATATATATACATATACTTCTGCAAACCCCTTGTATTTTATATTTTATACACAAAATGGTGATTTTTGTTTGTCATTTGTATTAAAATATTAACTTAGTTTTTGGAAATAACATATATATATATATATATATATATATATATAAACATACAATACTTATTTTCATTGAAAGAGAAATATATTTGAATCACAATCTTGAATGAGAAATTTATGTTATGTAAGTGTATATTGTTGTTTACCAATCATCCTAGTGCTGGAAAATTTAATGATATCTTGCATATATTCGTGTGTGTGTGTGTGTGTATTTGTGTATATATTTATAAGGATCATGTTGGGAATTAAATGATTGTAGTATTTTAAAGTAAATATTTACATGGCTGTAGTTTTGTTTATTATTTTGTTGTAAGTGTGATTTCCTAAAAGTTTCGATAAGTGTATATATACACATATTTAATTAAATATATATATCTTTCCATTTAAAAAGGACAAATTGTAAGTTACTTCAAATGTAAATGTAAATTTTTGTATATATATATATATAGAAAGGATTACAAATACAATAAGTGTGAGATCAAGATTTAAAACTCGAAAAGAATAGACGTAGAAATCTGATTTGTTATAATAAATATTTCTGCTTAAATGGGATATATTTTTGTATTGGATTGTTTCACTTATGAGTATTTGTTCAAATATATAAATATATACTATATGTAAATATAAATATGGGTAAACTTTACTTCCTAATATATATATATATATATATATATATATATATATATATATATATATATATATATATATATATATATATAATTCTAGTTGGTGAATGTTTCTTTTAAAATTATATAACTTCATTATTTTAGAATAAATCATTTAATTAGAAATGGAATATTGATATGCGTTTGTGAATTGGGTGAGTTTTATCCATTAAAAATGTATACATTTCTGCTTGGAAATATTTCTTACAAATGTCATGCAATCTGATGTTTTTTTAGATTAAACCATTTAATTTGAAAATGGCTTATTGGATACTTTAAAAAAAACTAAATATGAAGATACACATTTTCATTTAATTACCTATATCCATTGAAAGTCAGAGGAATGATTAAACTGGGTCAAAAGTGAAATATAGAAACTAGTAGTAGAATTTATTTCTTGTGAGCTTTTCTCTTATGAATATGGAATTTGAGACATTTTTTACATTGGACCTATATATATATAGATGTAGATTGCAATTCACTTATGCATATTATGTATTGTGAATCAAATTGGGGATTTTATAAAAAGATAAATAAATGTCGAATCATACCTTACTTTATTAAAGTTTAGGTTCAATGATGACACTCTTCTCATGCATTATGGTTATCTCACTTAGTTGATCTTGAGATTTATTGCATAAGAATGTATACTCATATATATTCACTAGCTTGTATATGTACTCTCATACATACATGAGCTATACCTTCCTAACTCTTTTACATTATTATTTTCTCATCATTGAAACATCTTTGAATCAATGAAGTAAACATTCTTGTTATAATTGCTTAGGCATGTGTGTATTTTAGTAGTGCTAGAATTACTTTCATAAAGCTTCATGTGTTTGGTCTCCTTATGATTTTTAGTGTACTTGTGTGATACTTGAGAGGTCGTTGGAGGTAAAATTTGTCCCAATTGCAAATACTTGAGAATGGTTCAAGATAGTGTTGATATTATCATAAATTTATATGCAAAAATGATGCTTGGTGAAACTAGAAAATGTATCTTGTAACCTTATGCCAGAAAATTGGGCTACTTATATGTTAAGATTCCAGTTCTAGGAATAATAGGATATGAAATGTGGACGTGTTAAGAAGATAACTATTATTTAGAAGTATTGTGTGTGCCTCTATAATTATTTTATTTATTATTTAGAAATGTGTATTGAAGATGTAAATGGTCACGTCTGGGGGATAGTATGATCATTTCCAGAAAAGCATCTTGTATCATTGCTAGTAAGGCATGTTGTAACAAGTAAGATTCTACAGCCAATAAGGCTCCACCAGCCAGGCATTTCATTAAGCCAGTGAGGCACTTTTATGAGTGGTTTTTCATCCCTACGAGTGTTTTCCACTTATGAAAAATCTGTGTTATGGTTCTTTGTGGTTGCATTCATGATCTTTCTATTCCCTTAATTTGCATTGCAGTATTTGAATTTACATGTATTATTGAGATGATAATTCTTGTGTAAGCCTACATGGCTAAATCTAGTGAAGGCTCGACCTTGTTTTGATATACTTGATTCATTGATGTATGATATTCCATTTGAATTTAAGTGATGAAATTATTTAAATTATTTTACACCTTTTTATGATTATTAAATTATTTTGGAAACTAAGGGATAAAATTTGTAACTGAGATTTACGGACTTTACATTTGGCTACCTCTGCTAGATGCTTTCCTGCTAAGCATTGAGGCAATTGCCTTATGCAAATCCATTGGGCGTGGAGTCACTTCTGCTCCTCCAAAACTTAGAAAACTCATGAACCAAAAACTGAAAACTCCTCCAACAGTAGCAAAAAACCAAAACAAAACACAACAATAGAACACTAGGCCCTAGTGGTTGGAAAAAAATGTGCAACAACACTTATGAAAGAAACTAAAAAGAAAATGTGCTTCAAAAGCACTTATTTACAACAGTTGTTCTACTATAATACAAAGTAGTACCTCAAATCTCAAAAGAAATATTTCAAATGAATCCCACTGACTAAGATCAGTAGCATTTCTCCATTTAACTTAGAGAGCTAGAATGAATTCCACTCCTTGCATTTTGTTATAACATATGGACCATTCTAAAAGGCATCAAATTTTGAATGCCTCCCTGGTTTACTCTTTTTCTCATCCCACTTGAGGACGAAGTCCCCAACAACAAACTCTCTGAATTCCATTTCATAGAATTCTCTTATCATACTATCATTCAACTTCTCACCCAACTAAAAATCTACTCTTTGAGATAAGATTTTATCAAAGTACTTCTCATAAAAATTATGTTCACCAATAGTTATTGACCCCATCATGGCTAGACTCCTTTTAACTTCAACATCAAAGTTAGGTAACCCTTATGACCAATTGATTGGAAGTTGGGGTTCAACCATGGCTGTATCTTCACAATTTTCAATAGAGAAATCAAAATCCCCTAGCAATGGATTTTCTCTAGCCATGCGATCTTCTCTCTCAAAATAATTTTCAATAGCTCTACTCACTTGGATGATAAATTCTTCATCATAGACCTCCCCTTGATCCAAGGCTTTATTTTCAATATGCATCTCCAACCATTCATGATCAACCTTTCCATATTCAGTGGGGCTTTCTTCTTTATCTAAAGTCTCATTTTCAAACAACACCTTCATCCATTCTTGGAAAAATGTCTCATTCTCTCCAAAACCTTCTTCCTAACTTGAAACTTGACCACTGAAGAGAAACTCCTTACACTCTTTGACAACTTCTTCATCACTCATAAACTTAGTGTCACCACTTGGAGGTTGATTCTAGTCTTTAGCCAGATTTGGAACTGTTGTATCAAGCTCTTGAATCACGTATATTTCCAACCTTTCTTCCCCAATGTAGTTGGAAGGATCAAGGCTATGATCTGAGGTTGCCAACTCATCCAAAATTTCCCCTTTATTGGGTGTATTGGGATTTGAGGCCATGAGCTGATTCTCCAACCCATTTGTGGTGCAAAGGTTGGCATTAATCGAGCTAGGAGTATAAGGTTCAATGTGGTCCTTGGACAAAGGTTCAAACCTAATTATTACCTTAGTACCATAACAGGTTTTGAAGAATAGATGGGACCAATCAGCCAATAGGAAACCTCTTAATTTGGTAGTGAAATGTCTGGATAGGCACAATGCAAAGTGAGATGGAAATTCAATTACATGAATGTCTTGTGGGACAACAAAGTTTGGGCAAGCATGTAGTGTGAGGGATAAATTTTTAATAACTCTTGTTGTTTGGAAAATAGAACCATCCAATTGTACTACACCTTTATCCACAGGTTCATAAGCTAAGCTTAACTTTTCAACTACACTCTTTGGCATCATAGAGTTGCTAGCTCTGGAGTCTATCATGTAGTTGTGGATGAGTTTTTCCCCAATTATAAGACTCAAGTTTGTTCACCTTTTATTTCTAAGCTATTGGCAAGCACCATTATGTTCTTCTTTGCATTTGAAACATCTAAAGATGAAAACTCAGACAAAGCATTTTTTAATAAATCCTTATGTCTCAGGATATGCAGTGCATCCATAATGGATAGGCTAAATGTAGCCTTCTTTAAATGCTTCACTATATTGAAAGATACATGGTTTACCTTATGTTGAAATGCAAATGCAACCATTTCATTTTCTCTTTGTTGTTCTCTCTATAGAATATGCACCTTTGGGTGCATTTCCGAGACAGTTTGAGATGCAATGGCCTGATTTTGGCCTTTTACAACTTGTTCTAAATTTGCAACTCGTTGTTCTACACTTACAACTTGATGTTCAGCTTCAATTGCTCTTATTTTTGATCTTGTGTTTGCCACAACAGGAGAACCTCACTAGTTCTAACCTTGGAAATGATTTACTCTACAAAAATAAACACTCTGCCAATTCACTAAGGCAATTTTAGAATTTCCTAGCTACTCTACATCTCCATTTGACATATTTTCTTGGCCAGCATAACTACTTTGCACAATGAGAGCTTGATTCTCCATTTTGTTCATGCATGCAACTTGATTATGATGCTGACTACATGGGTAGCACCACTCTTTCTCTTGAGCCAAGTTGTTTTGTGATACAAGCTCTCTTGAAGAGCCAAGAACATTAGTATCATAGGGTCGAAAAGGCTTGGGGTTAAAATTTCTTTTTTGATAATCATTTTGAAAAGGAACTCTATTTTTCGGATTTTGTTGATGAAGGAATGGGTTAGGCCTTTGCTCTTGACGGACCTATTTTTTAAGACTCACAAGTTCATTGCTAAAATTCTTTCCCAGAGATTGTAGCATACTCTTAATCTCTTGGATCTCTCTATCTTGCTCAGGGATGACCTTTTCTTGGGTAGTAGCTTGATAACGTATTGTTGGCACAAGAGGTATAGAGGCTATAGGTAGCAGATTTATAGGTAGTTGAATCTTAGGAAAGATAGGAATGGGTGGTCTAGGGGAAATCTTTCCTACCTAAATAAGACAATTTTTAGACCTTATTGCAATTTCACAAGCATTGGGGAATGTAAAAAAGAAATCTCGGAGTTCAAGGATTTTAGATAAAAAAGAAAGGCATGCTCGGGTGAGGGTTTGACAATTAGGGGAATTTTGTCCCAGGTTCTCTAGAAATGGTAATTGAAATTAGTCATGTGCTCATGTGGAGCACGCTTGATGGTGCTCAGCTACTCTAACAAAGAAAGGTGGTCTGACTTGTCTACAAACTTCTTGTGTAGACCATCACCAAGCTAATCATAGGTGGCTATTGAATTAGTTGGTAGCCCCCAGAACAATTGTAGAGCTTTGCCTTTTAATGAGGCAGCCAACAATCTTAGGGCCACATTCTCCTCTATTACATTATGTACTGAGAAAAGTGTAGCCACATCCCGAATGTGCTCAATCGGGGTAGTTTGATCTTCACCAGTGAAGTAGGGAAACCCTTTTAAAGCAGCCACTAGAATATCATCATGCCTTGCCAATAACAACAGGCTGCCTCCATTAAATGGTGCAAAGCAAAATTTTCTTGCCATCTGAGGTGTTTGAGACACTGGATTTGTGCACCTTCTTCAAAAGATTATGGGACTGAGCTCCAGAGGTGTGGATTTAGCTCTTCTTGTTGAATCAAAAGTTCTCCTTGGAGTTCTATATCTCCTTCTTGGTGGGGAGAGTTGCAGGTATTCAAATGGAATTGGGCTAGATCTGGTCTAGATCCTTCTCAAAAGCTTTTTGTACTAAATCTACAATCAAACCAGAAATTAGGAGTCACCAGGTATACTTTTTGAGACCTCTATAGGCATAAAAATTTGATGCATATACCAGACAATAGTTCACAATTTTGAAACAACTCTAAAGACAAGACTCTAGAGTCCCACCGGGCATGCCAAAAATTGTTGGCAGTCAAGATTGCACCGTTAGGAAAGTTGCACTTGTCTATCCTATCACATGGAAACACTATTTGCTTTGTGGGTAAACCAATTGGAGAGAGTGAATCTCCAGAGTGGGTTGGTTCCCCCAAGCTAGTCACCTAATCTATGAACTTTAAGAGGAAAGCGAAGTAAGGAGAAAACTCAAAAATAACACCTACAACTTATGATGACCAACTAGATATTGAGATTATGATAAAACTTAACTCACAACACTTCTTTCAAAACAATCAACTCTCACAATTCACCTTAATGCATTTAGCTCATTAGTATTTTGCATAAAAACTCCTTAAAAACTGAATACAATATGCAACCTAAACCTATTTGCAAAACTTGACAGTAACCCACAATAACAGGACAAAGAAGGATCCATTAATCTGAATCACAACAAAATCTGACTATCACTGTGAGCTCATGACAAGAAAGGAGAAAAGGAAAACTTTGTTGCTTAATTGCAAGTGAAGGAATAAGACATCAAAATCCAATTCAAAAAAAGTTTGCAAAACTCTCAAATTGACTAGGAGAGCAAGAAACTGAAAAAATTATGAACCCTGAGAAATTCAAATTTCCCAAATTTATAGCCAAGATGTGACCTTGTAGTGCCAAAAATAAAAAAATCAGGTTCACTGCCTCTCCAAAAGTAACCCATTCTACATTTTCGAGCTCCCTCAAAAATCCTAAAAATCAACCTCCAAAACAACTCCAAAAGGAACCAAAAAGATGGAAACTTCTCATCGCCCAAAGGTTGATCCAAAAAGGCCTCAAAATTAGGTACAAACAACTAGAAACTGAAATTAGAAACTTCAGTTTGGCATCCTCTTTTCAAATTCGCCCAAGACTGAATTCAAGAATAGAAAGTTTTGATGTGAACTGAAGTGCAACTCCTAACTGCATTTAGATAACATTTAATCAAGTAATTTATAGAAACACTTGCTTAATTAATGTTTTACAAAGGTGCAATCTTACAAAGAAAAAATAGAAGGCCTCCTTCTCTCATCTTATTTTTCCAATCTGTCCTCAAATCATTTTGATTTTTTGCATTAAATCTTTGCAAAAATCAAACATTATATGATGCTCTCTTTTACATTTTATTTTTATATAAAAATTCATAAAAAAATATATTCCCACCATTCACTTAGGCAAGAAAAATGGATGACCTAAAGTCATCACTTGATCTTCAAAGGAAAAATGGAATGAATTTTTTTCTAAGGCATTGTAAAGGGGAAAATGGGGCAACCCTAATGAGGGGCCATGTGCATTGTTTTTTATTTGATTTTCTCCAAAAATCAAAGGAAAAATAAAAAGCCATAGGCTAAGGATTTCAGCCTAGGAAATATGGAGGATGGGTAAGGCATTAAAAAGTGGAATAAAATGTGATTAAAATCACATTGGCCAAAAATAGGGAAAAAACCCTAACTCAAAATCTGCCTCCAAACTTTTCTTTGATTGTCATTCACATCAGCCTCCTAGGGAAAAATAGGGCTCTACCTGCACTGCCATGGGAGATTAGGGTTTGGACTTTGGAGCCTCCATTCAAGCTCTTCTCCTATGATTTTTTGATGCATTTGATTCTCTGCACTCAGTGGTAAGTTATCGATTGTGTTTTTGCTCATTCCTTGGCTCTATTCGATGAAAAATAAGGCCTTTTGGTTGTGGCTTGGCTATAGTTTTGATGTATTTTTTTCTTTCCTTTGTGCCGCCACTTCTTGTCATACACATGGCCACCAATGGAGAGTTTACTGGAGCATTTTGTGAAGGCTTGGTCGCAGGCTTTGTTGAGCTCATCCATAGAGATATCAAAGGTAAGCTTTTGTATCCTTCATTTCACAAGCATTTTCCTCTTAAATAAAGTTTATTCAAGCTTTGTATTGCAAAATACATGAACATGGCAAAGAAATCTGAGATGGACATTATGTAGGCCACAAGTACACTTGTGTGTTTTCCTTTGTTTCTACAAAAATAGAACTTTTTGGGCTCGACCCATGATATAAAAATGGTATTATTGATGAATGAAAACCTTTTTGAATGAAATTTCTCCACTTCATGGGTTTTCAAAACCCCTTCAGGCCACAACCTGTAGCTTTGATTTCACCATTTTTTAAGGCACCTATGTTATTAAGGGCTTGAACCCTTGTTGTTTTCATTTTGTATTTACATTTACATTCAAACCCTAGCAGGTATTGTGACTTATGAAGAAGAAATTTTGGCCTCTCCAAGCCGCAAATATGAGAATGAGAACTAGGGTTTTCTCCACTATTTAAATGATTTGAATTCTACCATTTGAACTTCTACCACATAGGGTCATGTAGGCTCTCTCTTTCCATCTCAAAATGAGTTTTGATGTCTTTGTTTCACTTTGAAACCCTAGCTTGGCATTGGCTCCCTATAGCATAACTACATGGTTTTGAAATAATAAAATGACTTCATCTCACATCCATGTCACTATTGTAGCTTTATTAAAATTTAGACTTTACTTCACTTTGAAGCATTCTTAATGATGCAAGTTGATATGTGTTCAAGTTTCTTTTTGGTGTTTTATTTTCTCCATGCATACATCAACAATTATTTGCTTTATGTTTTTGATTGAAATACACAACATAATAGAAGCTCAACTCATTTTTCACATTTTCAATAACTTATCAAGCAAAATATTTCTTCATACCTTCATGCACTTCTTGGATGCTATTGGCATGTTTTTTGCACTCATTCTCTACCTTCAACAACTCATTTGCAACCACTTGTCACTCTGTTACTGATGGAGCCAACCCTTTTATGTACTCTTCATACATTTTTATATCCTAACAACATGATGATGTGAAAGCTATCATTGCATAGAAGATTTTGAAATATAAGAGTACATGATGTTGGTGATTAAAGGCTTCTTCATTTGCTTCAATTATCATTGCTTGATTTGTAACAAGGCATTATGTATGCCTATTCACTATCACACTATGTGATGATGCACTTGATGTCAGTTCACTTGAGTAATGGATCACCTATGATTTTCATTTCATTGCACTTGACTTGACTGTCCTAGGTGGTCACTTGCTTGAATCTTCATGTCACTCAGATGCATATCTTCAGATGCATATTTCTTTGAGCATTATTGAATTGTTCCTTTCTCAATCCCTTTTTGAATGCTTGAGGGATAGCATGTCGGGTCTCAACCCTTGTGGGAGCCCATTTTACACCACATGTTTTAAATTTTCACATTGGATCAGCAACATGACTTGTCCTATACTTGGACAGGAAGCAAACAATGTTAGATTAAAACAATATATTATTATGATGCTTCCTCCTTGGATTTTGTTGCACTTCTTGCTCTTGCTCAATTGTTTCAATGTATAAATAAGCAAAATTCTACATTACTATTGATGATTCATGTAGGAATGTTCATAATCAGAGCTCTAACAACTTTTAACATCTCTTACAGGTCTACAAGGAGCTCGGGACCAAAGAAAGGTGCACCATTCTAGAATCAACTGAAGATATCAGGCAATGATGATTGTGTTCCTTCTTATGTGATTTCTATTTCTTTAATCTTCAGTAGTGTAGCATGCTCCTTTTGATACACTATCTCAACTATTCCCACGGCTTGTGTGGGACACTTGGTTATTATTATCCAATGAATACAAATACAACATTTATGAAATGCTTGTTCAATTCTATACTTTTCCTTTTGCAAAATAATGTTTGAAACACTGTGAATGAATATAGAATGAAAGCATTCCTTTTACAGTCCATGCAATAATTAATGTTGCAATTGATAACAAGCAACTAAACACGTTGCATTTTAAAATTCCACAATAACTTAGACACTTGCAATGGTTAAACATCTACAGAGGAAAATTGAAATTCTTCGCCTTAAAATGAATCTTGAATAAACTAGCTCTATTAAATTAAGTTGTGGTGAAAATTTGATAACACGTCTCTTGTAGGAGCAATGAGTATAGTTCTGTTTGAGAGAATAACACAAAAAGTGACAACAAGGAATGGATTGAGATAATCACACTTCATCATGACCAATGAGGGTTACTATTGCACAATGAAAAAACTACACACAAAATAAATTATATACATGTGCTGCAGGGACTTCTAGAGGTCATAACTTTTAACCCAAGAGTCAGATTGAGCTAAAATTTAACATGGAGGTGAATCTCAAAGATTTGATTCTAACCCTAATTGAACAATGAACTTGTTCGATTAGATCACATCTTGACATTTTTTCAAGGCTTTTTTCAATTGTCTAAGGCCTCAAAATGAAGTTTTCATGTTTTTCCAACAATTCCCAAATTTGGGTTTTTTCCATACAATTAGAAATTTGTAGTTCACAATTAGTACTACTCTAGTTAGAGTCAAATCATTAGAACATTTCATAGCCAAAAAATTAAGCATGTAATAGTATTAAAAATAGATAAATTTTTAGGAGGGATTTTTTTTAAAGGGGCAAATACTTTTGACTCAGAGCTATGAACTAGTGAGGTCACAAAAAAGGGACCTCAACCCCAATTTAAACATTCAAAAATAACACCCTAGTGGGGTTTGAATCTTGATGGAAAGAAAAAAACCACAATAACTTAACCATCATACTATGCCACTATTGGCCTTAAGAGGGATTTTGACTAGTTAAGGAATTTTTTCAATTTGAGAAGACAAAATGGAATGAGGAAGGAAGATAATTGATGATTTTTTTGAAATTTTATGTGCTTTGTTTTTAATAATAATAAAAAAATTATATTGTGAATTCTTGGTTGCATCAACATGGTAGAACATTGTTATTAATGCAAAGTAATTATCAATTTGTAGTGTTATGAACCAATAGCTCCATAAGGTATTTGGTTACTCTCTTGAGCTAGTATGCAATATGACTATAATGTTCAAAAAATTCAATGTCCATGCCACAAGCCATACATGAGATGTAGATTATTATTATTCTTGTTGGTATTTAGGTTGCCTTCTTTACATCTTCAATTATTTTGATATATTCAATTATTTTGGGTTTGATTAGAATAGATTCACCACTCTTTGAAAGAGAATTTTTCTTATAATAGTTAAAATATTTAATGGGTCAAACAAGAACTCATGTCCTTATGTCATTTTATTCGTGCAAGTTGATGTGTTGTCAAATATACATACTAACAAATTGATAACATGACAGGATTTTCTTCCAAGTTACAAGGTCCTCCATATGATTCCAAACTTAAAATAGTATCCCCAAAATTGATGCCATTCTATTAGATCTTAAAATGATTTCCCACACTTCTAAAGGAACTTGTTGGGATTCAAATTTACAATGCTATTTTTTTCTTGATTCCCTTACATTTTGTGTATCTTAGTCATATTTGACTCATTTCTTATAATCTATTTGAGACATCCTAATGGGTCCCCTAAGTGTGAATAAATGTTAAAATCCTTAAAAATTCTAAATGCAGATTATTTCAAGTTTTTCCATTACCATTTTTTTGTATTGTTAGATTTTTGGGGCTTCTCATACCTTCATGACTTCCCTATTGATCCCAACACCCCTCTTTATTCCTTGTCAAAATTTGACCAAGTATTTTTTAGTGTTTTAGGGTTGTGGATCCATCCATCCTTGTCAAAATTATCACCCTAGATATGCCTTCCCTAAAATTCCAACATCATACCTTTTCCCACCAAGTCCCTCATTCGAGTTTCAAATGTTCCCCATCCCTGATATGTTCATTTAATAATCTTTATCCTACTAATGTCATAAATTAATGTCTATTGTATTGATGAAATCATGATTACATCATCAATTTGTCAAACCTTTAGACTTCCTCATCCATCACATCCCTTAGTACCTATTCCATTTCACCTCTACTCCCCAAACCTTGGTCCATTGCATTCTACCATAATTATAAGTCTTTTGGAGTTATAATTTCAACCATTCCTTTAATGACTACTCCTTTCTATCTAACCTCAAAAGTTTGAAACTCTACCAATTATTTTGTACAACTTATCAATTTCACACTTTGACCTTTCCTTATTTAGGAACTTTTCTCTACCCATCATTGAAAGCTTAAAAATCTACTACTCCTTTGTTAACATCTATCAAAGTTGGAATTTCAACCTTCCCCATTTCCTCATCCCTTCTAGCATGAATTTCTACCTACTCTAATCCCCTGATTCTCTAATGTTTCAATCCATAAAACTTAATAAAAATTTATTTTGGACCCAATCATCCAAAAATCCTACCATTTCTTGCTACAACTCCCATATACCCTTCTAGATGATCCATAGCTTTATTGATGACCTAAATTGGCCTTGGAACTACCAAATTTAATTTGATAGTGTCCTTAAAACATTCTTTATAGAAGATGGAACAAATTCAAAGGAGAAAATTGGCACTTAACCCATACCAAATCATTATTGTAGAGCCCAATAATGGATACACCATTTGTAGGAAATTATTTCAATAGATTTTTTGGGTGATTTCCTCATCCTTGCACAAGAATCCACACACCATTAATATTCAGATGTATGGTGAATGGATAGAGGGTGGTTTTTTCATAGTTCCAAATGTTTGTGGGTCCCAAAGGGGAAATTTTGTATGTAACATTTATCACGATGGAGGCTAGATCATGGGTGAAATTTGTAGAATTAAATCTACATGCACTCTTTTCACAATCCAATTTCCCAAGTTGTAAATCTATATATTCAAGTTCTTCATTCATTCAAAGAGATAGTTCTTTGGGTTTTTGTTGGCCATAGTGCAAAATAGTATAGGGTTTCAAAATTTGGTAGTTTATCCAACATTAGAGCTACTCTCTAAGTTACAAAGAGGTAACCACTATAGCAGATGTATGAAAATAATTATATCCTTGACTGATTGTTGATATTTTGGATTGTTTGAGTGAGGGGTATTATAGGCCCTCTTCTTGTAAAGTTTCTTCCACCACATTTATTAGTGTAGCTATACATGTAATGGTCTCTTACTTGTTATAGATGAATATCAATGAGTTTAGATGAGGTGTTTATTCTACATCATACCTTTGTTATTATTTATAGTTATTTACTTGTTATAGTTGGGTATAAATTTGTTACCCAATAAGGCACTAGTTAGTAGGAATCTCGACCTTCCACACCCATTCAAATAATCAATATCATTCACTAATAGTATAGGAAGTAGGAGTAGTGTAGATATGCATATTGTTCATTAGTTCAATACAGAAACCAAGAAATGATTATAAGTAATATTAATGGATAAACCTTTAGAGGATCATGTTCAACATGCATGCACCTTTCCATTGTGTATGTAGTATAAATGAATATATCTCAAGGGATTAATGAAGTTTATAATCATGGGTACATGTGTAAGGTGTGTAGTCAACTATATAGAAGTTATTGTAATTAGTCTTATTTGACCTAGTGATAAATTTTGGGGTCGAGTATGCAATTAGTTTTGGCTACTATCATTTTAGTTGCTCATTCTATTTGATGAAAATAATTTTTAATGTATACCTCCAAGAATGCCCTCTTCAATATAAGCTAAAATAAAAAATAAGAGAGAAAATTCACTCTCATATGTTAACCTTTAACTATAATGAGTCTTTTGATGAGCCCCTTATCACCTTCTTGAAGAAAAAACCTTGGCCTTAAGGTGAAAAATCTATAGGATTTGGGAGAGTAGTTTTGGGACCTAACATTTATGGTATTGTTGATGGGGATATGATATTCTAATTTTTATTTTGAAGGTCCTCATAGCATAATTATTGAAGAATTTATTGGTTTGGGTGAGTCGACAAACCATCAACTTATGCCTTATGGGATTGTTTTTGGGGACATAAACTCTTGGTTTTCATATTGAAGACCTCTACAATTCATAATAGGGAAACAATCCTTGTTTGGTACATTTAATGTTTAGTTGGATTTTTTTTAATTTCTCTTCCTAGTGAAGAGTGACAACTTTTTTTCAATCAACCTAGAATTAACAATCAAATTAAAGGACTTTGTGATGGAGAGAAGCATATGCCCCAAGTACCAACATGAGCAAGGAGAATATTCCACCAGTGCATGAAGAAATCTTTCATGGGAAAATCAAAATAATGGTAATTCATTCATACCTACCTATCGAGTCTTATAAACTAGTTCTTTATGTCAAAATAATTTATTTATTTGATTCAAGAGATCAATACTTATATAATTTTGAAGACTCAAATGATAGTGAAAAAAAAGAGAAGCATGTATAGGTCTAATCATGGAAGCACAAATGATATGGTTGGTAGAAAGGACATGGATATATATTATACTATTTATCCTATTTACCATACTTCCTCTTCTCTCAACATATCAAATGATTGTAGTGCTGAAATAGATGAATTGATGGTCAACTTAGAGAGGAGAAACTCAAACAATAGCAAATTTTGAACAATCAGAGGCTCAATTAAAAATAAACCATATGCTTCTTATTAGGATGAACAAGAATATACATGCATAAATTTTTTGGAATTAATTTCCTTGATGTAGAAAAATATGATATTGGCTAGTATCATCCTCCTCCATGGATGTCATATAGAGAAGATGTTAAACATGATAATGGGTGTTGTATCACCTTAAATAAATACTACTTATGAAGAGAATATTGTAAAAGGTCCAACTTGTCACCCCAAAGAATCCAAATTCCCTCTTAGTAATTAGAGAGGATGATCTTTATGATAAGGATGAGTATCCATGATGTTCATATATCCTAAAATTAAATGAAGTTTCACATTCAAATATGCAAGCATCCATACAAAAGAAAAAGAACAAAATTAATGAGCTCGTTGAGCTTGAAAAATAATGTGAAGAAATATTCAACCCTTTGCAACTAAACATCTATCCTATTGCAACAAAATTTTAGGTTACTCAACTCCCTATCATTCCTCTAACACTCTTTACAAACAACTAGACATTTCTTGGGTCGATTATGAAATTAAAAACATGACAAACAAGGTCTATAACAATATGCCTATATTTCATGGGTATGATATTAGTGAAGGGGACACACATGTTGAGGAATTTTTAGATTTCATGGAAAAAATTCAATTTGACGATGAGGACATAGTGGATGAGTTTTTTTTGTTAGGTCCTTGCATAGAAATGCATGAAGGTGGCATAAAGGTTTTCTAGAGAATTCCTTTGCTTCTTGGAATGACCATGTGATTATGTTTAAAGAAGAGTTTAAGTTAGACCCTATTATCCTTGCCCAAGAATTAGAATAAAACATATGGAAAGAATGAGATTCTAGCATGGACTTCATTCATAGTTTTTTTTTCCCTTTTGAAGATCCTAGAAATTTCCAGTCCTAACACACCTACATGTTTTCACATGTTTCTTGCAGCCTATGATATTTCTCTATGTTTTGGCCCACTATAAGGAGAATTTAATTTGATTAACATGCAAGAGACATGCTTTTTCCTTGATTATGTTGAGAAAGTGAAAAGGGATATGATTTCAAAATAAATTTTCTTAGGTCTAGAAGCTATTGGTAATAAATAAGCTATTGTGAACAACACAGGTGTGACTATTGCACCAATTTCTAGTACAATCTCAAGTAATGATTGTGTTTGTAGGTAGGTAGAAGAACTTCTTGGTTTATTATATGACAACAATAGAGATAAAGATGATAGTGTTTGTACCTAGCCTCAATTAGAAATTAGTCATTTATGGATGATAAAAATGAAATAACTAATTATGATCTTCAATTTGAGAATAAAGAACATGAACCTATTATTTATATTAATGATGTTGACAAAGAAGAAGAGTTGTGTACAAGTGAATAGTCATATTGATCATCTTTTGAAGTTAATTATATAGAGTGTGCACATACTTGTGATCTAAATGATGACCAAGAAAATAATTATTTGTTTGAATTATTGCACTCATTTATCCCTAATTTTGATATTGAGGCTATTGATGTTTATTTGCATGAGGATAACATAGAGGTGGCTACAATTGATGATAAAATTGTTGAGGTAAATATTATTGTAGTTATTGATATTAAATTTGAACACCTTTCCCTTAATGAATGTGAAGATGGTGGTCATGTGGATGCATATGAGAACATGTTTATAGGTGCAAGACTTTTATCTTCCTCCTCATGTAGAGTGTGCTTTGATGGGATCGTAAGAGGCTATTGTTCTAATAATTGAGGAGGAAGAGATTGAAACAAAGAGACAATTTAAGGAACTAGGTTCTTCACATGACATGTATCATGGTTCTAATATTTTTTCTAATGAAATGTACATTAGTACATATAATAGTGAGGTATGTTGGTTGCCTATTATACTTGAAATGAACATAGTTGAGTATGAAATTTTTCTTCATGATGAAGATGCAACTTTTGATGTTGGAGATAATTGTGTGCCTAATTTCAAGTATTCCACTTAGTCCCATCATACATTTAGCAATGGAATTGACTAGCAATAAATATACTAGGTAGATCCTATGCCTATGGCTCAAGTTTTATATATACTAAAGCTTCAAAAAATTTAGTTTGATGTGCATGAGGAGTAGCTTCCTTGTATAAGTTAGCAAGTTAGTGTGGCATATGTTTCATTAAAATGTGAGTTGGAAACATTTTTTTCTTCAATTTAGTTGATGATGTCAATAAGTATGATGAAATTTGTATTTTTAGGCTTACCTCATTCTTCAAGTTGTGCCCTTGGTTGCTTTGGACTTCAATGATATATCATGACATGGTTTAAAGGCCTATTTTTTGTGGTCTCCTTGCAATGGAAAGGTTAATTTTGGAGTTTTCCTTCAACCTTTTGAAGACAATGAAAGGTTGATGTATGCGAGATGAAGCCCACACCTAATGCAACTGGGGTTCAGTCATTAGGGATGTAGTTGGGTGATGATGATAGTTTTGGCTTGACGGAGATCGATTTCTTTAGCAGTCTTGTCTTTGATAGAGGCAAGAAAATGCAACATACTTTTCATAGGCATGTGTCATGGGTGTTTAGGGCCTAACTTACAAATGATGCTACATGTTATTATTTCCTTATAAATAATGTTCCCCTGTATATAGTGTTTCCTTGTTTGTATTGTATTGTTTAATAAATATTGTGTCTTTGTATAGTCATGACCCTTTCTTTTCATGATGAAGTGTAAGTTAGTCTCGATACCTCATGTTCCTCATTTTTGTCTATTCTCTCATTGTGTCTACAAGAGACACAAGTACCCAACCATATCTAGATGGGACTCAAATATGTAATGTTAATTTTTCTTTAGTCCCTTCCATTTTATGTGTCTTATTCATATTTTACCCATTATTTATAACCAATTTGAGACATATTAAATGAGTCCCCCAAGTATGAAAAATGGATAAATCCTTAAAAATTCTAAGCATGGGTTGTTTCTAGTGTTTCCCTTAGCATTTGTTTGTGTTGTTAAAATTTAAAAGTTTCAAGGTTGTTCATACTTTCATGCCTTCCCTACTAATCCCAACACCTCCCTTTTTTCCTTGTCAAAATTTTCCCATGTGCTTTTTGACCTTTCATAGTTTTGTATCTCTCCATTCCCATTGGATTTGTCATCTTGGAGATTCCTTTTGAAAGTTTTCATATTACCTTTTCCCTCCAATTACCTTGTAGAAGTTTTAGGATTTTCCCCATCCTTGATACATGTTAGAGTTGATGATTGAACCCCACAACTCCCATAAGTCATTTGCAAGAAATTATCCTATCACAAAAGAAAGGTAAAAGCAAGATGATGTGCTCAACAACCCAAAAAATTGTATTGATGTAATAACCTAAATGAATGCTTACAATAAAAGGTGAATGGTTATAAAATAAAAAAGAAAACCCTAGATCAGGGTTTGATTAGATTGAGACGAGTGTCATCATTTAATGCAATGAGACAACATGATCTAAATATAGTTTAATCTAATAATAAACAAGAAACTCCTAAGTTTCGCTTAAGTAATTAAAGCAAAAGGTGTCTAATAATTAATTAATTATTTGGTGATGACCTATTTACTTCAACACTCCCCCCCCCTTAAAATCAAATTAGGGAGAAACTAAAAAAATAATAAGGATGCAATGATGGATGTAGTATGGGTCTCAACTACAAGGCCATACGAGGTACCCATGAGCAAGCAATTGAAATATCTCATAACCAAAGAAAAGGAGAAAAAATCATGGGAAAAAATCCTCTCCAAAAGAGAAAAATAAATGAAAGTGTACATGTGACAATGGAATGTAGGACTCAAAATGTCCCCCCAAGTGATCCTTTCATCACATAAGTACAATAAAGATCTCCCATAGGAGAGAAAAGATGAGATAATGAATTCCCCCATAAAGGAAGTAGCTCCTTTGCCAAAAATGAATGTTTTAAGAAAAGTGTTGAATATGATCCAAAAATGCAAAGCATTATTCCCCCCTTAGGAAGAAACATATCCAATGGCACATGTAGAAGAAAATATCTCAAGATAAGAGGTCTCATGATGGGTGCTATAGAAAAATTCTCAAGGGTCCACATGTTTGTATCAAATGAAGCTAAATAAAGTGAAGCAAATCCAAAAGACTATATAGATACTTGTAAAACAACCTCCAAAGGTAATGTTTAAGTGATGATTTGTGGGTCATAGCTATCATCAAAGAGGAAGTGAATATTCTCAAGTGTTTCCCCAATATTTTCAATGTGTGACTCACCAAATAGCTCTATCATGTTTGGCAATTAATCATCCCACAAAGCTAAAACTAAAGAACTGGTAACATCCCATTGAAGTAAGTTGATCTTTGAAGATGTAGGAGGTGGAAGCTCAACAAAAGTCTCATGAACCAATGTGGATGATGTAAGTACACATAGGTTGAAGTGACCAAAATTCTCCTCAAATATTTGATCCACTCTAGATGCATTCAAATGAAGACTAGTCAATGGTAGTGCAAGCTCATTTGGAACAAAATGAGAGAAGGCATACAATCAAGAGGGATGATCTACTATCCCAACTACAAGAATATATTTACTATGTAGGTCTCTGATAAGCATTGAAGTAGGTATGAACTCTATTGTTGTACCTACCTCACTATGTGCAATATGATAGCTAGAAAGGAGACTGGAAGATAATGAAGGGACACAAAGTACATAATGAAATGTGGAATCATCAACATTTATGGATCCTTTCCTAATAAAACTCATATAATTTTTATTCCCCATAAAAATATGTGGTAATGTGTAAGGCTCATATGAAGAGAACATACTTGAAGGTGCAACCATATGGTGTGAGGCTCCTTGGTCAAGAAGCCATCTACTAGATTGAAGATTGGTGGATGCAAAGAGAGCATGGCCTTTCATCTTTTCTACTCCACATTCCATGGTGTCTAACCTTGATTGTGAAAGTTCTTAAGTGGAAGAAGAGGATGAAGGAAATTCAATGTGATTCTTCTATAGAATATGCTTCAACTCATTAGTCTTCTTTGCATAACATTGATATCATTATGCCTAGTCTTTGTGCAATATGCACATTTTTTTATCCTTCTTAGATGAGTCCCCCTTAGAATAGGAAGAATAATCAAAGGTATCATGTGAATTTTCAATTCATTGGCTTGTTCATGTGACTTGGAATCCTTTTGTTTCTATTTCTTGTCTTTGTCATTTGAAGCCTTCAAATCTCTAGTGCCTGGTGTGTAATAAGAGCCTGTGCTTTGGAAGACTTCAAGGAGCCCATCTGTACCAACTTTTCCTATTGCCAAGTGAGTGATGTAGAAAAAAATTCATGTGAAGGAATAGTGAATCTAGTACAAAGTGCATCTCTAGTAGAATAAAAGGTAGAAACAAAAATTGAATAGTTAGGATCAATCTTGGCAAGGATGGAAAGAATTAACCGAGTTTCATATTTTTGAATACAACACTATGTCAACTGCAATATGAGAGACTCGATATTGATGAATAAGTCTTGAACGCTATCAAAATATTGAGGATTCAAGCCTTTACACTCATTCTCCAATTTAAATCCTCTCAAAGTATCCTACTTCTCAAACAAAGACTCCAAATGAGTCCATATCTAATTGGGTGTGGTGCAAGATTCAACATGAAAGATAAGATCAAGAGACATAGACATGCATATGTACCAAAAACATCATCACACCTATGAAACCATTTTCTCTTCTCAAAAACACCTATAGGTTCAAGTTATGTACCCATGATCACTTTGTATAGCATATATTTCTTTAGATGTATCTCCAATAGATTTTTTATGCTATTGGAATTATGAAAATTTGATAATCGAGTTAAAATTTATGACCTCCTAAGAAAAAACAACTTGATCTAACTTCAAAGGCCTATAGAATAAATCAAGAGAAAAATATGGAAAAATCACCTATACCATGGGATCAAGCTTAGAACCACCTTTCCAACAATATGAAGTTTGTAAAAAATGGAGTTAGGACACCCAAGATACACCTAATTTACTAAAAGTTGCTCAATTTTCACTGGAAAGAAAAACAAGGGGACTAAAAAAAAAATTGACCCTTAGTCAACTAGGTGACCATCACTAGAGTTTGCAGCTTAAGTTGGGGCATTTGATCTTTGATATCACCAAGGGATGGGTGGGTGAAAAAAATGTAGCTTGAGCAGCTGAGTAGAGGGAAGTGGTGGTGTTTTAGCTAGTCTCGGTAGAATATTCTTGTTTTGTACCTGCAAAAAATCTTCTAATCAATTTTTTTGTGAAATTTTTTTGGCCATAGGCTTTTTTTCTACATGTTTTTGGCACTTGGAAAAATGTATAGGTCATACCTATACTATTTTTACAATGTACGAGTTCGTACAACATACATATTATGTATGACTAGATGGACTATGAAATACATGATTCATGTGCACCAAAACAAATCACCCTAAAAGTCAAAGTCTCAAATTTTTGTGAAATAATAGTCAATTCTTAGGTTTTCGGTCACTCCAAACACAATGGTGAGGTTGGTTTTGCTTTGAGATATGCCAATTTTTTTCTCAAGGATGGATCCCTTAAATTTTGAATAGGAGGCTATAAATATAGAGCTCTAATACCATGTTAGATTTGATGATTGAACCCCAAAGATCCCAAAAGTCACCTACAAGCAATTATCCTATCACAAAAGAGAGATCTAAGCAAGATGATGTGCTCAACAACTTGAAAAATTGTATTGATGCAATAACTTGAATGAATGGTTACAATAAAAGATGAATGCTTATTAAAGAGAAAAGAAAACCCTAGATTAGGGTTTGATTATATTGAGACAAGTGTCATCATCTAATGAAATGAGACAACATGCTCTAAATATAACTCGATCTAATAGTAAAAAAGAAATTCCTAAGTAGCATTTGATAGTTACAACAAATATATATACATGTATGTATATGTGTATATATATATGTATATGTATATATGTATGCATATGTATATATGTATATGTATATGTATATATATGTATGTATATGTATATATATGTGTGTGTATATATATGTATATATATATATATATATATATATATAATTTGAATTGACATTTAATAATTATAAATATGGCATTACCATATTTATCATACAATCACAATACAAAGTAAACACATTATTATTCCACATAACATTAACTAATAAATTTTATAATATATAACACTAACATATTATAGGAACATTCAAAACAAGTAAAATGAGGGATTTTACACATTTCCACTAACTTTTTTTTTTTTACCCTTAAAAGATACATGTGTAATTCACTCTCTTATTAACTTAAACATCAATCCATTTGTTTAAACTCAAACTTCATATATTTAAATATTCGTTTATAATTAAATTATTAATCTTAAATATTTATTGAATTATCTATATCATGATATATTTTTACAAAACCCTAAAGATAGAGGCCTTTTAGAAAACACAATTGTGTTTTGAAAACATAAACATGTTATGTAATGTTATCAAATTTACTCATTTTAAAATAATATTTGACAAAACTACCATTATAAAGTTGTAATTTTTCTTAGTTGTCTAACCATATATTTTATTTTCTATTTGAAACACATTAACATATTTTAATCTTTTATTATTATTTTTTTATTCTTTAGGTATGATTTTTCTTTGTAACTTTTGATCTACTTGTAGACACCTAAATTGACCCCTGTCACTACCCAAATATTTCTTCTATAATTGATTGAATACAACCTTGATTATTCAATTAATTATCCAATTTCATTCCCTTATTAATTAAATAATATTTCATTATTTAATTAATAAAATACTATTCATCACTATTTACCCAACCCCTTTTTTAGCCTAAACAATTTTATTAGTTTCCACCTATAGCCCATCTCAGGTGAATAGATCTAATTATTTATTTACCTAAGTCCTCCATCCTCATCCCAAAAAATTAAATGAATATATTATTTATTTAATTTCTCTATTTTAATACACTTTTTATTAAGTGGGCTAATCTACTTAATCTTCTAATCATCCACTTGCACAACCTAAATCCTGGTCAAATACTTCACATCCTCCAGCATGTACAAAGACATGAACCTATTTCACACAAAGCATGGGCCTTTATATGTGTGACATGGCCTTGGTATCATGTCAAAATGGTCAAGTCCTTGTCCATCCCTCAAGGGTACTCACAAGTACCCTTTCCATCTTTTCCATCCACTTCTTCCAAGGAGAATCCCCACCATTGATTCTCCCCTTAATCCCTCTCCCTCCATCTCCTCTAACCAAATGAAGACACTTCTCCCTCTCTCATTTTCCCATGACTCTCAACCAATATGAGCCATTGCTCTCACCTTTTGATTGCGTCCATCCATTGGTTCCTCCCAATTTCTATAAATTTTCCTCAACACAAGACATTTTAAAAAACACTTGAATGCAACCTTATGTGGATGACAAGAGTACACACATCCAACCATCCACGAGCATAAGCACCATTCCATGGTGCAAAAAGGGTTGGTTTTTTTAAAGGTTTTACATGTTTTTATCAATTTTTCCTAACCCTTATGCTTAATCCGAGTGTTGTTTGTGTTTTGAGTAGAGTACATTAATATTTCTTTGATTTTTTTCTATTAGGCTAAAAAATACATGCACACACTACTTATCAAAATTAAAAAAAACATATCGGAGTATTTTATGGTTCATTCTTTACACATTAAAACAAGTATTTTCAATTATTTTTATGCAAGTTATGTGATGTGCATGCTCCATGATACAATTTACAGGATGCTTCTACTTTGAAAAATCATGAAAAAAACTCAATAAAAATATAAAAAATACACAATTTCTAGTACTTATTCTTAATTATATATTTCTATCACACGGTTTAAAAAATAGAGTGACACATGTTTAACACTATGTTATATTTAAGTAAGAAAAATAAGAACACATTTATGTGTACACAACATTTTCCCTCTTAATCTTAATCATTTTTAACAAGTTTAGTAGTTTAAAAACTAAATTTAAAATACGACATATTTTGTTCTTGTCGTATCTTCAAATTTTGAGTGCATGCATCTCAAATTACTCATGATCCAAGTTCAAGTTTACTTGATTTTAGTAAATTTTTTTAAAAAAAATTGGTCACTTTTAAGCCCTTTTTTGTTCCCTATTTACATGCATTTACCCAATTGTTATTCTCATACTCTATGATTAACCATATATACAACAAAAAAGTAAAGTAAGATAAATTTCACTAGCATAACATTTTCATCTTAAACTTTAAGAGAAGTTGGACCAATATTAGTTCTATTTATACCACCAAATTTTAAAGCAAAACTCACACCTGCTTGATTGTTGATCACAACTTTTTGGGATCTATCATACTCCATTACATTCACTAAGATAAGTTAGTTATGAGAATTGTTAAGGACTAAGAAGATAATAAAGGTAAACATAATATTAACATTTTGAAATTGGCAATATTCATGTTTCTTTTAGGTTTTAGGTTTATGGTGATTAAGTTATTTAATTTGTGGGTAGATATTGGATTGGGTAAATTTTTAGTGGTAAAAATTTACATTTGACTATTGAAATGCTTGATGTTTAAGAATACTAATAATTATTTTTTTGACAATGAGACTTTGTACAAAATTAGACTTTATGCAGAATTGCTCAATGTTAGAGAATTTTTCAAGGATGTTGATAACACCCTATCTAAAGATACAACTATTTTTTCTCAACAAGTTTAAATTTTTAAAAGCCACAAGATGTAAATTTTTCACAATCACAAATTGGGTTCCAACTCCTTTATAATATTTTCTATAAGTTTAAATTTCATCAATTAGAGACAATACGATATAATTGAATCAACACCACTTTTTCCAAGGTACAATATTACAAGACATGGAGAAATCTATGATTGTCAACATAGTAGTCATGCATAAATAGAATATGCTTAAATCAAACTTACTTTAACCTCCATGTAGTAATAGGTGAGTGGTAGGTTTTAAATTAGACTAAAATATCTATAAATAACTCAATGATTTAAACACTCATAGAATATAATGTCAAAGAAAACATTATGACATTTATCAATGAACATAACTAAACATAACACTCACATATTAAAATTAGAGAGAAAACACATAAAAATTGAAACCATCTATAATATCATGCCTAAATAATGAATTAAAAAAATAATTACACTGATAGGTGTTTACAATGAAAGCCAATTCCTTGAGAATCCATATACATAGAAAAAAGTTGCTATTTTTTTGTTTTTAGAAATTTATTTAATGATGTTCACCATACTTAAATGCAACAAATGGATAATTTTTATTTTAGTTACTCCTTTTTTAGTAGTTTCCTTCTATGATAACATTGGTTGTTGAAGAGAATAGGTAATGTGCAATTTATTGTTGTTTTATTAGGTTAAATAACATTTCATCATACCTTGTCTATGCTTGGATATTTTGCATGCATGACTACCAATGCACTTCTCACTATGTTTTGCATGCATTTCTTTTGTATGCCTTCTGTATGCTTGAGCATATCTTTCTATCCTCTATGTTTAGATGAATGTTCGTACCTCATTCAATGCTCCCATTTATGTTTTGAAGGAGTTAGGTTTTCTTTCCGAATCCAATTTGGATATGAATTTACATCTCATTTTCTTTTATGCTTAGCAACACTCCTACAATTCCTCTGGCACAAACTTTACACTCTTAACTCGTTAATAATAATTTAAGTTGAAAGATATGTCAAATTTGGTATTTGTATTTAGTTTCTATGCGCTCTTTGTTGTGTTAGGGGCTTGAATGGGTTCTGTATGATTGCTTTTGAGAGGAACTTGTTTAGGTATTAATTATGCTGATGTACATTTGAATGCCATTCTAAGAAATGTGTGATTAGAAATTTGGTGAATTATAGCAAAAACCCTTGCCTTTTCATAACCACAATTATCACATCTTTTCTTTTCCTTTTGGCTGCCCTTCCTTCAATAGCTAACAATGTGATTTTTTTTTTAGATTTTTGTTAACAACTTTGCATGTTAATGATTAACTTGCAGTAATGTTCTTTAAGGGTTCTTTTGTTCTAGGAGATATGTAGCCATTAAAGTCTATCACATCATTTAATTCAGTAATTAATAGTGATTGGTTGGTATTCACGCTCTTTTAAACTGTCCCGAAACTTCTTTATTCCTTCAGTGTCTTCATTCAATCTCTTTTGTTGTATTTACAAATATTTGAAAACACTTATTGTAATGCATTGGGTATGTAGCCTTGTCCTTGTTAACAAAGAGCAAGGATTCATTGTCTTTATCTCAAAACTCATAGTATCTTTTATGAGTACGACTCTTAAAGTGAAGCAAAAGCCTCTCATCCTTTTTGTATTATCATAAGTTTTCTATATCTATACTTGATGTAAGCAACATCAAGGCTTTCTAAACTCAGCTTATAAATTTATCAATTTGATCCATTAAGGTCTCTGCTTATAAGCTTATAAATTTATATAATTTGGTGATTAACTTGCAGTAATGTTCTTAACCATTTTTTTATAGAGCATTTTCATTGCATCTACTCTTTTTCAAACCATTTCCAATGTAACCACCACTTCTAGTTAAAAATGTGTAAGTGTTTTTTTAAATCATCATTGAAGATTTTTCAATGTTATGAATTTTTCTTTCAAATAAGTTTACACTACAAAATTAAAGTAAAATATTAAATTTATAAGAAAAATTTCTACATAAAATTATAATAGACATCACACAAGATATGGATTGATATATTTTAAGTATATTTATTTAAGTAATATTTTCCAATAAAAAATAATAATTATTTATAAATATAAAGTATGAAACAAATGTGTTCAAAAAGATAAAGTATAAAAAATATATGTTAAATTATTAGACATAAAAAACGTTTCTAAAGTTAAAAACTTTAAGTATAAAACAAATATTCTAAATTTATTATTTCATTTAAGTTTCTAAATTAATATACTTAAAATTAAAAAATATTCAAGAATTTTTTAAAACAATATATCTCTTGAGATTTATTTAAGTAATCTTTTCTAATAAAAGAAATTATTATTTATAAAGAACTACACATAAAAAGAAGTTTCTAAAATTTATAAGATAAAGTATGAAAGAACTTTCTCAAATTAACTATTGCATATATAACTAAGTTTCTAATTAATATACTTAAATTTTTTTATTTTTTATTTTTAAAGTTCTTTGATTAATTGTAAAATGATCTCTCCTTTTTTATCGGTAAATAGCTACTAGAGGCAACACCCATTGATCATTTTTGACTGGAACTATGAACCATTGAGACCACATTTGGGGGACCTCATCCTCGTCGTTCATATCCTACGCCTCTTGCATTCCCGCCAAGCTCCCTACATGAGCCAACATCATTTCTCCATCTGTTGCACTTGCTTGCATTCCCACCAAGCTACCTGCAGGACCCAGTGCCATTCCTCTTGTCTGCTTCACCTGCCTACATTCTCACTAATCTCTCTATAGGACCTAGCGCCAAACCTCTTACTAAACACCCCTACTAGCACCACCAGACCATCAATCCCTTGGTGCCAAACCCCTTACTGAACACCCCTTCTAGCACCACCATACCATCAATCCCCCAACGCCAAACCTCTGACTGAACACCCCTGCTAGCACCATCACACCATCGATCCCTCTAGCTCTCGGACCTCGCAAAACCTCTAACTAAACACCCCTACTAGCACCACCACACCATCGATCCCTCCAGCTCCTGGACCCTGCAGTAGCACACGCCATCCACCACTGGCCCACTCCTCTGTGCATCGGTCGTTGCCACCCTTGCATAGGCTTTCCTTTGTCATCTATACATCATCCAACGTTCCTCTCTGGCTAGTGATAGGTCATCCCACCATCCACTAGTGGGATTCAAACTCAAGACATCAGGGAAGTTGCTACTTGCAACTTGTCGTTGTACTACGAGGTCATCCCCCATTGTAAAATGTTCAAAGATTTAATATTAGAATAGAAATAAAATTATAAAGAAACAAAAATAATTGTTCTTTTTAAAAATTCTAAATAAATTAATGCATTCAAAATTTTAAAAATTGAAAATTAAATAAAAATAAAATATTCTAAATTTATTATTACACATAAAAGTATGTTTCTAAATTAATATATTTAAAACATTAAAAAAAAAATATTTTTTAAAAACTTAAAATGTTTCAAAGGAAAAATCATTAATATTCTATTTTATTTAAAATTAATATAACACATATAGAAATATTATAAACTTAAGATTTTACTAAAGATTGAATAGTAAAAAATATAACTTAAATATACATCGAATATAAAAGTCTTTCATAATAAGTGCCCATCTAAAATCAATTTAAAATTACAAAATTAAATACAAAGAAAATATAATAAATTTATTATTACATATAAAAATAAGTTTTCAAAATAATATATTTAAAACTAGCTTATCTATCTTTAAAAATATTCATATAACATTATTAAATTACAATTATGGTAACTATTAAGATTTAATTAGGAATTAATCAAGGTTATGGTTATGGTTTATATTCAATTAGGTTTAGGGTTTAAATAAGGTTAGTATTATATTCAATTATAGTTAGGGTTAAAGTAATGTTAGGTTTAGGGTTCAGTTATGATTGAGTTTAGGGTTTAATTAGGGTTATGGTTAGGATTAAGGTTAGGGTTAGTATTTAGGTTCAATTAGGGTTGAACTTCAATGGGTTAGGATTAGGGATTTGGTTCAATTAAGATTGAATTTCAACAAGATTAGGGTTATGGTTAGGGTTAGGATTCTAAGATAGATCCTAAGGTTAGGGTTTGCATTCAATTAAATTTACATATCTATTAGGGTTAGGGTTAGGATTTCCAAGATAAGATTAGGGTTAGGGCTAGAGAAGGGTCAAGGTTAGGGTTGGAGATTAATTAGTGTTAGGGCTAGGGTCTAATTTAGGTTAAGATTCAATTAGACTTAGGGTTATGGTTCAATTGATGTTCATTTAGGGTAATGGTTCTAGGATAAAGTTTGAGGTTAGGGTTAGGGTTGGGGTTAGAACTCAACTAGGATTAGCGTTAGGCTTACAATCACTATAAAAGTTAAGATTCAATTAGGACTTAATTAGGGTTATGGTTAAGGCTCATATTCAATTATGGTTAAGATATACAATTAGAGTTATGGTAAGGGTTCATATTCAATTAGGGTCATGGTTCAACTAAGATTAGGATTAAGATTCAGCTATAGTTAGGGTTAAAGTTAGTTTAGGGTTAGGGTTCAATTAGGGTTAAAGTTAGTTTAGGGTTAGGGTTCAATTAGGGTTAAGGTTAGTGTTTAATTAGGGTTACAGTTAGAATTAATGTTAGGGTTAGTGTTTAGGTTCAATTAGGGTTGAACTTCAATAGGTTAGGGTTACTATGAGGGATATAGTTCAATTATGATTGAATTTCAATAGAGGTAGGGTTAGGGTTCTAAAATAAATCATAGGCTACAAGCCTTATAATACAACTAATGTAAATTATATACTTATCCATTCAATATAATGGTCCCTCATGTTTAGACAATATTCATTCTCCTCAGTTATATTCAATATCATACACATGTCACAGTGTTGTACATTCCTAGAAGATAAGTCAATGATATTATATTATTATGCAACTAAAGAATCCATTGCAATAAACACACAACAATCAAATTTCTAAAATGGATTCAAACAAGTTGATATATATAAATAAGCTAATTTTAATCACAATTAGACAAGAATTTAAAAATAAAATATATAAATTACTAAAGAATTGACAAGATATTAATATAGACAAATTTATATTTTTAAAAGAAAATAATAAATTTATCCAAAATATATAGAAAAAATACTTCGTTTTATACATTAAAGGCAAACTAGTCCAAAATGAAGGGGAAAAGGTTCTGGTGCACGCAATTTTCACCATTACTCGTGCTAACAAAAATGTCATTAGTTGTTGGATAAAATTTGGCTCGGGTATTTCCGATTTTGTAGAGGGAATTCTATTTATTTAATGGTAAATTGAATCATTCTCGTTACAGATCATAATTTCTATCATCTTCGTTACAGACCATAAAACAGTGATGCTATCGACAATTACTATTGATTGTCGGACAACAGAAAAAGTCTGAAACAAATCTGTTTTTTATATTGGATTAACTCCAAAAAAAAATACAATCAGCATATAGCTGCATTACCAAAGGAATTACAAACAGCATACAGCTGCATAACCAGAGGAAACAAATCTTATAGAATGGACACGAATAAATAAAGGTTCTGCCCGAATCATGTCTAAGTAAATAATATCGTCAATATCATAGCTTTCGTGACAATAGCTTTTGTTTGTAGTTTATGTTCCATCCCCACATTTTTTCATTGTCTATCACGCGTTGTACAATGACCTCTTAAGAATTGGGAATTGTGGCATAGAAAAAAAAATTCAAGTGAACAACGAACTCAGTGTTGGGCATCAAAAAATATATATATATCAGTTATGATCATGGAATTGCTTTTCTGGGATGTAGCTCTAGTTTCATTTGGTTTAGGATTGCTTCTCTTAAAGGTTGCGAGAGATATATGGTGGACGCCACTGCAAATTAAAAAGTACTTTGAAGCCCAAGGGATTGGAGGTCCTCCTTACAAGCTACTCTATGGAAATGCTCCTGATATTGTTGACATGGCTAAACAGGAGAGTTCTAAGCCGTCACTGTCAGGACACAATATAACTCCTCGAGTTCTTCCTGCCTTTCATCAATGGGGAAAAATCTACGGTTGATATATTCTCTCCATAGAAAATTTTGAATTTTGAGTTCTAAGGCTTCGTGGTTCCCGTTGATTTTTGTTTCTATGAATTATCACTGGGCAATGTCTCCGGGTGCAATCATAGAAAAAGGGAAAAAAACACGAAAAGATCCCGAATTTAAAATAATATTTGAAGGAATTTCTGTATAGCTTTGTTTTCGGGATTTTTTTTGCTTGAGCATGTTTCAGTTAGGTTTTTTGAATGGCTTGTATTTCATTTTTAAAAATTAACCTATCATCGGAGTAGTAGATAAGAAGAGGAGGATCTGAATCACCCAATTCATTAGGCGTGCATTTATCTGTAATACAGGTCGGGATTATGTTTACTGGTTTGGGACTAAACCCAGACTTTTTCTTCCTCGCCCTGAGCTTGTGAAGGAGGTATTATCCAACAAGTTTGGGCACTATGAAAAAATTAAATTTCAACGAGCGGGAACCCCGGGACTTGCAGGGTTAGAAGGGGAGACATGGGCACAGCATAGAAGAATCCTCAACCCCGCTTTTCACATGGAGGCCTTGAAGGTAAACTTATAATTCAACAATCCTCAGAAATTGAATAAAGATAAGATATACATGAATTGAATAATACTCAAATCATAAAGCTTATGCACGATACGATTACTTCTCAGACAATATCCGGTATTTTCACACCTAATTGACATACTTTTTTTTAGGTTGATAAAGTACAAGGCATTTTTTTTTATAGTGTGTCAAATTATAGTTTTTGAATCACTCATTGATCTATATTTCATGATTAGTGATTTGCACAAACCCATCTTTCATGAGAATGAATGGTCCACTTGAATGTGCTCGATTCAGAGTAGTATTGGGTGGGTGACCTCTGGAAAGTCCCAATGCTTCACTTCTGTGAGCATCACCTAGATGCAATGAGTTTTAAGTGAACCATTCATTCTCACGAAAGATGGGTTCTTGCAAACCACTATATGAATCAATAAATTTAGTTTTAATATTAATTAGATAATACTTCTAGGTTCCTTTTTCCTTATGCTCAATCTTTATATTAAGATTGTCAGTTGTATGCTAAATGCCTCAGTGCTTCACTTTTATACTTGTTGACTCTTGTAGAGATGTCGTCGTTTTCTATTCATGATTTTCTTCTGCCAAAAAATTACATGCCGTTTTAAACCATAGAATACATCTACCATGTCAGGGCATGATTCCCTCAATTGCAGAGTCTGGCACCAATATGTGCAGAGAATGGAGAAATTTAATATCCTCAGGTGCCAATGAAATTGACGTTTTGAAAGAGTTTTCTGTTCTCACATCAGACATTATTTCACGTACAGCATTTGGAAGCAGTTATGCAGAGGGAAATCACATTTTCCGTTTACTGGCCCAACAAATCCTCCTGATATTTGAAAGAATTCGCAGAGTTTATATTCCAGGTTCCAGGTAACAAGTTTTAGCCTTATTCTAACCATAAATTTTGTTATAGAAAGTAGTTGTTGCAAGGTATTTGCCAGCAATATTTTCTTAGGATGCTAAAACTTGTGGGTGTTTTCGTTGCATTCTTCCATTATAATTAATTTCTCAGAAAAGTTACACAAATTGCTGTTTTTTTTTTCAATATGGTTATCACATGGGTTATACTTTTTATTGCAAGAGCCTGAATGTTATTTATTTTTTTGATAATATTAATGAGAGTTCTATTGGAGTCCTCACCCATAAACTTTGAAAAAACTTAATACAATACAATAACAGTCATAGAAATCGAACAAACTAAAATGAGATAAAAAAACACTCAGCCATGGGTGAATGCTAGTGATGAAGCCATAAAAAACAAAACCAAAAAAATACAGTGAAAAAGCCATGCAAAGCAAAGTGCAGACAAAATATAAAACAAGGGCTAGGAAGCCCGTGAAATGTACCTACCTTCCACACCATGTGCTGAACTGCAAGAACCATGTAACATACTCGTTTTTTTACTCTATAATTTTCACCTAAGTTTTAACTCTTGAAGTGAATAATTCAAAGTTTTCAAAATAGGATATTAAAATTTTTATTTTCCTTTAATATTTTTTTGCATGCTTCATAAAGAATTTCACATAACATTGTCTAATTGAAATAACATAACATAAACTTCATATAATTGAAACTCATCTTTTCAAATACAAATTACAATAGATTTCATGATTATATAAACATTTTCATAAATTACAAAGAGTACAAGGTCAAGGTAACCTTATTTGGATTACACTTCTATTTGCACAAGTCTCGGCATGTCGTCTGCAAGAAGGAGAGCATCACCCAAACGCTTTTCCTCCAACCATAGACCAACTGTCCCCTGCACACCTTCCAATTGGAAGTGGCCTTACCCTTCAACGAAGAGTCTAGTATTGGAACCCCTAGTATTTCCATTTGAGTATGTAGTGTTGTGTCCTACATATCATGTCCGGTCATACAACTATGGATACCTTCCAACTATGCATGACAGTACTGACACGCTATGCAACCCTAGAACACAGTGAATCGACAAGTGCAAGCAACGACTATTACACTTACTTTGTCCAAAGTTTTGATATATATAATCAATTCCACTTTCTAAAGAAGCAGTGTCGTAAGTTCACCCACCTCTATCTCAACTTGGAAATCCTACTGACCTATGGTTAACTCTTCATTGGTTTTGACCCAAAGGTTAACTAACTCAAACATAACTCTTTCAAAAGTGATGACTCACTAGTGTGGATTATTTGACCATATAGGTTTGACTCATTTATCTTGAATACCCTGTTACATAAGTTTGTAACATTCTGGGTCTGACAACTGCCTCTTATTCAAGTATTTACCCTAACACAAGGTAATAATCTAATCTCCTACTTTTAAGGGTTTCCAGCTTCTTAGAACGTAATTCCTTTTCTCGAGATTAAAACTACCATGCATAGGTAATAATAAAGAGTATATAAGATAATATCATTCAAAAGATAAAAGAGACATATTCACTTCTAATACATTTTCAAACCCTCTTGTTGAAAAGCAATATAAACTTACTCAAAACATTATAAATAACAACATTGTATTATTGGGATAATATCATATTCCCATACTTAGCTTCTCTTTGATATTTTAATTTAACAAGCTGGTTGTTTGGGCTAAACATAGCTTTAGAGAGATTTTAACCTTCCACTGAAACTCTCTTTCTCTCAAATACATTTATAAATAATAATTTAAATCACGTAATGCAAACATGATTTAACAATGTAATTTAAGAAAACTACTTAATATACCCATCTGGTTTCCCTAATACACATTATCTCTTTGTATTTTAAATTGGCTCTATACATAATAATCAAGCTATTCATACTTGCACCAACATGCTTTTCTAACAGCCATGATTTGCACATAACGATTGACATAAGAAACTCACACAAATAAAAAGCTCTAATTCAACATTAGAAAGAGAAGGAAAAATAGTTATTTGAATCATGCCTGGATTAAAATAACTTGACTTGAATTTTTGATGCTCCTTGCTTCCAATCTGAACTGTGATTCAGCTTTATCTTGCTGCCTTCGCAACTTCCAGCTCTTAGCTCTGCTCTTGTACCTCTCCCTTGCTTCTAAACTGTTAAAATATAGCTACCAAGCAATCTATAACTGAAACTAACAAACTATCCTCACTCTTTGAAAAATAGATTAACAGATTTTCAAATGCTCTTTACTCAACTTCACCCTCCTCACAAACTCACGTATGCTCTATACTCCAGATTATCAAATGAATGGACATCCAAATGATGAGCAACTGCTGTGTATTTATGCAAACAATGGTTTACTAACAATTGAGCCCAAATAGTAGCTGATTTCTATTTCTCGAATAGCTCTCCCAAAACTGCCACCACTCAAAAATTATGCCAGGCATGGGGTTTCACTAGTCGACTATGCAAGTATAATGCTGCCACAACTTTCATCTTGGCTCAGTCATTGTTTATTTAAAAACCATCGCTTAAAATGCAGTTCAAAGGTGATTTAATTTCAGTTGAAATAGTCTTCAAAATAAAATCAAGCTCCTTTCATTGTGCCACGGCTAGCTAGGCGCAGCCTTTCTGAGTTGCTGGCAATTTATTGTTACAGAGAAAGTCTCTCTTTTTAGCATGTTGGAAAGTCAATGACAAATCCAACACTCTTTCCTGCCTTTTGCCCAAGTCGTGGGCTTGTGAGATAACAGAAACACATGCATTTATCCACCATTTCGCCACTTTCACGTGGTTGTTTTAGCAGATATAAACAATGTAAATGCTCAGCCACAGATGTGGCAGCGATAACCATAATATATGCATAATGTGGCACCTACAATGGCGACCCAACTTACTATTCTTAACTGCCATTTCATCAAGTATTCTCATGGCATATCTGCCATTGAATATGGCTGCCAAATATATTAACTTTAATAATATATATATATCACAAGCATTTAAATATAATAATATATATGATAATATATATATATATATATATATCATTTAATTATCAAGATATATATTATGTATATACGTATGAATATATGTAGATATTATTATCTATGTATATTCAGACCTACATACATACGTATATATGTTCTATTATATATATATTCAGATATACATTACATGTAATATATGCTATTTACAAGAGCTTCAACATTTAAATGAGATTTGATTAAACGGTCAAGGAGGATCAAAGACAATCAAACAAAACTTCCCCAACGACACAAAAAGCCTAACAACTTAGGTTTACCACTTACCAATACTTAGACTGACTCAACAAGGTTCCTCTAACCTATGCAAGTGAGTGTGTGCTTCTACTTTGATAGAAATAAAAATAGTTCCAATACCAACCTCCTCTCTTGGGTGGTACTCTCCCTCCCCCACTAGCGGGTTTGAACTTTCCTGCATCCAACTTAGAGCAACATGTTCGTGGTTAGCTGATAACATAAATCACATTCACCATATAACTTAAGCATCATTAAAGCATTTATAAGTAGTTTCATCATAATGCATATTCATACATTGCATTCATTCATCAAATATCATCAAGACATAATCATGCATTAAAATCATATTTACTCATAAAGGTAAAAGTATTTGGTAGATAAACAACGGGGTGTAAGTTGTAACATATCCTCCCCCTTAAGAATCATCGTCCTTTATGATTTAAAGTATCAAAACTTGCTTCCAAATATCCTCAAATGTCTAATTGAAGCCGGTCTTCCTCTCCATAGCTCATATGGTGTTTTATCAATCTTGTGTCTGATCTGAGCTTTGTTCAAGATATACACTGCAGTCTGAATTGCTTCTCTCTAGTACATATCCGGTAGATTTTCTTGACTCAACATTGTCCTTTCCATCTTCTGTACAGTCTCATTCTTCCTTTTTGCAACTCCATTTTGCTGCGGAGTCATAGGAGAAAAAAATTGCCTCCGGATCCCATGCTCTTAATAGAACTTGTCATACTTGTCAGAAGTGAATTCTCCACCTTTGTCTAATCTCAAGACCTTGGTTGTTCTTCCAGTTTTATTCTCTACTAATGCCTTGAATGCTTTAGACATCTCAAATGCTTCTGACTTCTCTTTTAGAAAGGTAATCCAAGTCATTCTAGTGCAACTATCAATGAGCATCATGAAATACCTGTCACCTTGTAGACTCTTTGTCCTCATAGGTCTGCATAGATCTATATGGACTGAATCCTATGGTTTTGATGTAGAATACTCCTTAACAGGAAATTTGCTCCTTGTTTGTTTGTTTTTATTCATGACACGGTTTGCAGTTGGCAGATTGAAGCTTCTTAATTTTGGCATATTCCGGACCATTCCTCTTGAGCTAATCTTCACAATGTCATCAAAATTAATGTGACCCAACCTCCTGTGCCAAAGCCAACTTTCTTCTTTTTGCACAATAAGACAATTTTGTCCATTCAACTCACTGAGATGATATATGTCAGTTGTCACTATCTGTCTTGCTTCCTTCCGCAATTGGTTCTTCGGTACTTGATTCCCTGATATCACAACCTTCAGCACTAAAGGATAGCTTGTCCCTTCCATTCATGAATATTATTCAAATAAATTCTTGTCCCTATAATGCTTATGGTGAGGCATGTGATAGGTCATACCAAAGTATTTTTTGATTCCAATAGATGGTGGTTGTAGAGAAGCCGTATGCCACTAATTAAGTTCATCATGATTAGAGGGATCATGAGATAATGCCACAAACGTATTTCTAAGACTTTGATGCACACAGGATTGGAACAAACTACTCATTCTAGCTTTACAAGCAAATCTGGGCCCCTTTTAATACAAATTTGGGTCTGAGAACTATACAAACGCAACTTTCAAGGGAATATATGAACACTGTTTTCTCCAAGCCAATAATAGAAATTGGGCACCCAATGTCCACCCCATGTACTCTTTTTCCTATACTCAACACATGCACAACTTTTCCTTTTTCTTTTATTCACATTATCTTTTGGACACATTCACATCCAGTTATTTCCTATACTCTACTACTACTTCCAAACTTAGTGGTCTTCCCCACTACATGGCTCTTCTCTCTCTTCCTGGCCTAGTAATTGTAACAGAATTGAAATCCCTTCAACTTAGTGTTTAAATGCAAGTTAAAACTAATAAGAAGCCTTTGTTGATACTAAGAAAGATGAAGGTAGCCCCAAATTAGACTCATCCCTTGTCAAACCAATGCGAGGCTTCATTCATAGTATAAATCTCGTGAGTAAGAAAAGTCAAGATGGTATCGCATTTTTCTGTGGAGACTTCTTGACAAGGAGATGCAAATCACTCTCTTGGCACATTGCCCATAATGCTAATTGCTTTCAGTCCAAGAATTCGACTAGCAACAGAAAGGGTGTTTATTATATCTAATTGAAAACCTCAAGTACCACCAAAGAAGTGTGATAGTCACAGAACAATTCCCTTACCACAGACAATGCTAGGATTTGGATTTGTGCTAAAAAGGAAAACTATGCAACCTCAAAGTTCTTATATTTACAGGCCAAGGTTTACCCTCCCACCCTGAATTGGTGACCCCAAGACCTGCACCAGGTTGCAGTGGCAGAGGGAGCAACAGATCAGGCTGCTAAAGGTTCTCATTGCTCCTAGGAGGGGGCTAGATAATGGTTTTTTAAAATCTTTTTTCTTTTTAAATTTTATGCTTTGTAAAAATGTTGAGTACTTGATACTTGTTTCTGGACAATTTCGTACATGGTATCTTAATGTTTGGAAAGGTCAGATCATAATAAACAGTACTGATCATGATCCCTTTCAATATTAGTATTTACAGTAGTCAATATCATTATTGATATTTAACCTTTATACGGGTTTGTAGCTTTGCTGTTCATCTTTTGAGTAGTTTGCTGGAATATTCAATAATTCATTTGCATCCTGTCTAGAACAAGGTTAGGGCACTGGTAAATGTTTTTCCACTATATTAGAATTTGAACCTTTTCGCCTAAATAAAGGCTCTGCCATTTGTTTGATACGATTCTTTTTGCAAAGTCAATCACTTCAAATCTTCCATCTATCTTTCTCGTGTATATGATTTGTCACTGTTATTAAAAGATTCTGCTGCAGAGCTTGTTGAATTATTTAGCCATGACTGATTTGATGATAGAGCAGGATAGCTATTCTTTGAGAGTCCTGCCAAAACATTGTTACTTTACCATTGCCACTAACACTAATCATGCTTTATTTCAAACAATTCCAAGATCAATCTGCCTGTTTCAGATTGAGGCATCAAATGATTAATTTTTTCTGATATTTCTTTAGCTTTAACTATTGCCCACATGGTGTTTGTCTGTGATATGGCTCTCCATATTAATCTGCATGCAAGAACATCTGACTGCGGATAAATTTACATATAATGCATGAAATAAACACCTTAACCCAAAGGCAAGCAGGATTCAGGATTAAAAAGATAGTAATCAAGGTCTTAATGTATTCTATCCTTTTCCTTCCAAATTGAAAGGCTTGGAACCATATTCTTTTTGAATGACTTGTGGAATTATTGTTTTCTTTTTTCTGGTTTGATGTTCATGTACTTGTTTTATCGCTAAAGCATGTAGTATATTTTTAAATTCATTGGAACGTTTGCTTAATATTTATTATTAATTATTATATGCATGCAATAATCAGACAGAGAAATACCTCAATGTGATGTAAAGGCATTGTACGAGGTCTGTGCTTATCACAGAGACACCTAGTTGGAGTCCGTTTCGTCAGAGACCTAGCTGGTGAAAGTAGTATGTAGACATCTGTATGAATCACTTATTCCTTTAATGTGCTATGTTACTTCAGGGCCCAGCAAGTATTCATGCAGTCCAAACTGGTCTAAATGGTAGAGTCGTACTTTGGTTTGCCTTATGTTTGGGTAAGGAGAGAGTTTCAGCTCCTGTATTCAGGATTAGGAACACTGAAATCCTTGCTTCTTCTTGGTAAGACACTTGAGTCACTATTGTCTGACGTTTGGTGCTTATAATGATGTGATGAACGGGTGAAGTTGCATGAGAGCTCTATAATTGTATGAATGGGATGGTCATGATCATACAGCGTTGACTATAGGAGGAAGGTTCTTGTGGAAGGTTTGATGCCATATTGTCTCTATATTTTATGGTTATTTGAAGATGATTGTCCTGTACTGGGATCATTTTATTCTCGTATTTGAGTTAAATGCTTGCTGTACTGAGTTTTTTGGATTGCATTGCCAGACGACTTGTGGCCTTGAGTCATTTTCTTGTTCTGCAGATACAAATGACTACTTTATCTTGAGATAGTTTATTGCTTCTAGAAATTTAGTCCCTTTTATGAGAGTAGAGAACTCCCTAAGCAATCAACTGTAACGTCTAATCTCATTCCTTTTAAGGAGTGAGGAAAATTCCATTTGCAATCTAGTCTATTTTTATCATTTATGGAGTAACTTTGTATGAATAACAGCTAAGATGCCATTTAGCGATTTCTTTATTCTGTAAGGCTGTATGTAAATTTCTTACTATATCAAGCTATTCCCATTTATGCGGTTTTGTCTTCTATGTTTTACTTTCGGTTTCAAGAGTTTATCCTTCAAAGCCCTTGTTACAAAAGAATCATTATAGTGTGCATGGTGCAACTTCTTTTAAGGGAATTCAGAATTTGGTTTGGATTAATTTCCGACGAATACTTATCCTATATCTAATCCCTACTTGAGCTATTGGCAACTTGATGACATCTACATAGGGTATTGACAAAGTGGAACCAGAGCATAGAATTGTAACATAGCAGAGTTGACATTAGAATAGTGTAGTCCCAGAGCATAGATTTTAACATATTGGAGTTTACTTGGTGCAAAGTGGCATCTGATTCTGAAATTCCTGTATGAGAAGAATGTTTGGATTTGAATACATGGGTGAAGGGTTTCGGTTCTGGACAATATCAATATCTACAAAGATGGTTGGCATAAAAATCTAGTCATTAGAGCCATAAATCTATGGGTAGTGAGAAAATGTCTTTTGATGAAGGGCTATTATGCCCTTTAGATACCGACATGCATATGCGAATGTCAAATTTAGACAAGGTTTTGCAGCACCCTTAGGAGATGGTGATGCATATATAATTGCAATCGGTGCCAGGTGGCTCTTCCCTTTCCTTTTCTTTTCAATTTTCATAAATGGCTGGAGTTCTTTTCCTAAAAGGAATTAAGATTTGTGGCACAAAATGATTTGACGTTATCCAGATTTTATTGTTAACTCTAATCTAATCCCTCTTTTCTAATGCTGTAAAGATGTAAGCAAGCCAGAGATATTCATTGGTGAACCGTGGAAAAGGTTTTATGACTCTTGATATCCTAGGGAACTTTGTAAATTTGAACTTTCAAGGAGAATATTTTTCTAATTTTGATTAAAAGGAATTAAGATTTGTGGCACAAAATGATTTGACGTTATCCAGATTTTATTGTTAACTCTAATCTAATCCCTCTTTTCTAATGCTGTAAAGATGTAAGCAAGCCAGAGATATTCATTGGTGAACCGTGGAAAAGGTTTTATGACTCTTGATATCCTAGGGAACTTTGTAAATTTGAACTTTCAAGGAGAATTTTTTTCTAATTTTGATTTTCCTGTATAATTGTTGTGAAGATTGAATTCTAGGAATAAATTCTCATAACAGGTTTCTTCCTACAAAAGAGAATAGGCTTGGATGGTGGTTGAATAAAGAAATCAAAAAGTGTATAAGACAAGTGATTGAAGGCAGGGAGAGGAATGCTGGCATTGAAAATTCAAGTGACTATGGTACAGATCTACTTGGACTAATGATGAATTCCAACAAAAAGCAGGGTGGAGGAAAGCTGCAGAATAACAAAAGCATGACTATAGATGAAGTAATTGCTGAATGCCAAACTTTCTATTTAGCAGGACAGGAAACTACAACAATCCTCTTGGCATGGACCATGGTCTTGTTGGGAATGCATCAAGACTGGCAAGATCGAGCACGCAGGGAGGTGTTAGAAGTATGTGGGAAAAATGAAGTCCCGAATGCTGATGCTGTAAATGGCCTAAAGATTGTAAGAATACATACTATTTCATTTTTTCCAATCATTGTCTAAAATATGTTCTGTTTCCATAACATTAAGTTAGAAACTAGTTGAAATGTGGAGACAAATAGCAGAGGAAGTTAAGCAAATAGTCTGTGTTTTCTAGATATTGAATATTCATTGAAAGCTTAATACAGAACTTTGGTTTTTAAATAAATTTATGGTGTACCCTTGTTATTGCAGACGGGAATGATACTGAATGAATCCTTGAGACTGTATCCACCTGCAGTGGCATTGAGCCGGCAATCATTAAAGCCAATGAAGCTTGGAAAAGTCTCAATTCCTGCAGGTACTCAACTTCAAATTCCAATCCTTGCAATACATCATGATCCATTGTTGTGGGGCAATGATGTGCATGAGTTTAATCCAGAAAGGTTCAGCCAGGGAATTTCAAAAGCTGCTCAACATCCACTGGCATTCATGCCATTTTCTTTAGGTCCACGGATTTGCATTGGTCAAAACTTTGCATTATTAGAGGCCAAAGTAGTATTGGCCATGATTCTGCAACGTTTTTCCTTTGTGATTTCACCTCATTACATCCATGCACCTGTTCATTCACTCTCTCTTAAGCCCAAATATGGAGCTCAGCTCATCTTCCACATGATTTAAATTTAATAACAAAGAATCCTGAGTAAACATTTGACATTCTGAACTGCTACAAGTTAAGTATGTAGTATATTATTGTGGTGCATAGATAGAGAACTGTTTGATATAAAGGATGTAAAATACTAATAGTGATGACTTTGATATATTACTACAAAAATTTGGTACTGTATGTAATTATTTATGATAGATTGTATGTATGTATTGTCATTATGATTATGGTTTACCCCAAGATTGATCGTTTGGATTCAAATTTGAAATTAAATGATGATTTAGCCCGATTCAACTACTTAATTTCAATGCCACATTTCTGGTTTATTCCATAAAAGTGGCCTTGATTTTGTATTTATAACCATCTGGTTGCCAATTCTACCCAAGATTAAATGCTGGTTTCCTTTCTATATTTAGCCATGTTTCCATGCATTTAGGTATTACTTTTCATGGAACTTTTTCAACAAACAATACTATGTAGCTTATATTTTGTTCCCAACTCATAAAAACTGCCCAAAGAGAACTGTATAAAGCTATCACCAATGTATTGCCAATCAATAGAATGTTAAGTTGTAGCTTGTCCTCTATTGTTAAACACATTGAATCATTAAAGAAATACTTGTATTCTTATTTCCATTGCAGAAGGTAAAATTTGGCCCATGCTAGTGACAATTCTCTTATATGGTGTTTGAGTCTTTTTTTGTACCATTGGTATTAAAACCTTAGAAGGATTTGGTTTATCGATAAGGTACTGGAGGCCATGCGTATTTATAATTCTTTGAATCTTCATGTTTTCCTTTTCTCTTCAATTGGTTGTGTTCCTCTTGCATGTAAGCCAACTAAATTTTTCTCTTCCTCTCCAATATATTAGAACTTACTACCTTTCAAAGAAAACTGCAACTCATATTTATAATGCTTTTGCAATGTTGTTGCAAACATACACAAAAATCCAAGATGTTATAGAACATAAGAGAACAAAAACCACTACACTCTTCTTGAAGACAAATCTAACCTATCTAAAACAATAGATATATTAGTAAGAAAGAAAGGCTTTAATATAGATAAGAATGTTGTATACAACTTAGTGGGGAAGTAGGGAGAGTGCTGTCACCCAATAATTTGATAAGTTATGTTGTTTTAAGACTTGATTGTGTATTTAGTTTGACGACATAAAAGTATCATCAAGGTGTCACCTTTTAACTATGTTCAATTCATTTAGACTCCTTTTTGTATAGCAACATCATCAATATATAGTAATTTATAGCTTTTATTTGCATATTGTGCTTACTATTGTACCATGTTACATTTATGTTGATATAGTTATTTATGTAATTTCCATATAGCTACAAAGAACCCTTTAGACCCCTTGCATGTACTTTTGGAAAGTTGTTGCAAACATACACAAAATCTAAGAGGTCAAAAAACATAGGAGAACAAAAACTACGTTACATACATCTTGAACATAAATATAATGTATCTAAAAGAATAGATAAGTGAATAAGAAAGAAATGATGAAATATAGAGAAGAATGTTGTATACAACTAAGTGGCTTCATGGGAGAGTACAATTATCAAGTAACTTAATATGATAAGTTGTGTCAAGACTTTTGTGTATTTAGTTTGAGCACATAATAATATCATTTTGGTGTCACCTTTAACAATTATTTTCATATTACATCATTAATATATAGCAATTTATAGCTTTTATTTGCATATTGTGCTTACTATTGCATTGTGTTACATTATTTTTCTATAACTATTTGTGTAATTTCCATATAAGCTATAAAGAACACTTTAGACCTCTTGCATGTTGCTTCGTCCCAAATAAACACAAAGTAGCACCTTTAGTTTGAAATGCCCCATTACCAATCACCCAACTCTCTATACCCTTGATGACCTAAAAAATAAATTGCTTTTGTTTAGAAAAGGAATCAAACATTTAATTTTGTACCTTAAGCTTTAAGGATATCCATAAGCCTTTCTTTTATGTGACAGAATATTTACTAAGAATGATGCCAAGTCACAACAACCACATCAACATTCCAAAGTACACCTACTACAATACAAAAATAAGATTGTTATAAGAGAAAGTGAAAGAAACATTTTTTAAAAGGATGAATATTATAACTAATAATGCCAAACAAATACCATGATCCATATGAGCTTTCTACTGAGATCCATTGAAACATCCATATCGATCCCATAAAAGGAAAATAATTATCAAGCAAACAACTAGGATAAATTATACACTTGTTTGATCCCCTACATAGCGTATGGGACTTCCATTCCTATTAAAATGTATACCATTCATCACAAATGCTAATTATTCCTCATAATTACAATGGGGTGATAATGAATCGGGTTATATTTGGTCAATATGTGAGATTGTACCTTTCTAAATCTAAATCGATTTAAAAAATGAAGAGAATAATACCAATAAACATATGCAAGAGAAATAATGCTAGTAAAATCTTAAATGTGCAAAAATAAATAATGCCACCTAGAATATAACAAAATAATTTATCTTAGGAAATCATTTCAAAAAAAAAAAACTCAACAAAAACAACACTCAATTGTTCATAATATGATAATATATTTCACATTGTGCTTAACACTAATCCACATGCAATTTTTAATAGACAACAATTTGACAATTGAGATTTGGCATCCTTGATCATTTCTTTGTTTCCGATTAATATAATATTAAGATATAATACCATAATAACAAAATGGGAATTAAACACCAAAATATTTGAATTAAACACAATGATTAGTTTTGTTTTGTACAAATTCCAATCCTAACACATAATTGTCAAGCTTTTGATATTACATCCTTGGTGATTACTTTGGGCCATATTTAGACTTCTTCAACATGCAAACCAAGTCCTTATTTCCTTAAACTACATTTGTTTTTATTTGTGGAAAATATTTCTTCTTCTATATCCCCATGTAGAAATGTCATTTGCACATCCATATGTTCTACCCCAATATCAAAAGTAACAACAACAATGAAAAATTCATTTATTAGAAGTTACATCAATTACTTCAAAGTCTTATTTGGGATGGATAGGCACTAAAGTGCAAAAGAAAATGTTAGTTATGGTAGGTGATAACCTAAGGGTTATTAGCATTCCATAGCAATGAGAAAGAAAACCTCACCTGAGTCAATTCCTTCTACTTGGGAATATCACTTAACTTCCAAGCAAGCTTTGTATTGCTCCACTTCATCTTCAACATTGAACTTTTTCTTGAACACTCACTTGCAACCAATGCACCTTCTTATAGCAAACAAATTTACCAAATCTAATTTTATTGTTTTGTCCAAGGGCTCCATTTCTTCGTTTATGGCTTTTCAAATTTATCTTCCTTTGAATCAAGAGCCTCCCCAATAGTTTTAGTACATCATCAATCATACATGAAACAAAAGTAAAATGAAAATCTAGTCAATGACATACCTTTCTAGTTGCCTTACATTTCTAAACATCCTCCTTAAGATTGGTGTATGTCATTATTCCTCTTCTAGTTCACTTTATTTATTTGATTCATATTCATATTCAGATAGAGTCTTTTTTAATTCAAAATGCACATATTTTGGTTCTTCCTATATTGTTTTTTCTTTCTTTGGAGGCCTTTTAACCTTTTTAAAAATTATAGTACAAGTCTAGACAATCTTCTTTGTTTTTGGTTTTAAATTTTTGTAGCCATTTTTTACCATTGTTGTATCTAATAAAGATACACTTTTCTACTTTATAATCTAATTTAGTTCTAGTTTCTTTTGGATCGTGCACACCACTATTGAAACCAAAAGCTCTGAGATGTTGAAAGAGGGTTTCTTACCAGTTCATACCTTCTATTATTTTTTATTGAAAATAGATAATGTAGATGATCGATTTATTAGGTAACATATAATTTTACTATTTCCACCCATATTTTTTCTATAAGCCTACACCACTAAGCATAATCATTCATTTTTCCATCAACATTCCAATCATTTTATCTACAACTCCATTATATTGTGGTGTATATAGAGTTGTCTATTAAGTTGCTATTCTAAATTACTTACAAAGCCATTCAAACTCATTTGAGAAATCCACCATCATCTATTCTCATCATCTTTATCTTCTTTTCTATCTAGTTTTCTACGAGAGCTTTGAATTTCTTGAATTTAAAAAAAAAAAACTCAATTTTTCATTTTTGAAAATATAACCATGGTTTTTTAGAGAAATCATCTATAGAAAACATAAAATATAAACTTTCCAAGAAATAAAAGAAGGCACATGTACATCATTCAATATCAACTACAAAATCCTATCTTTTGTTGTAACAATAGTTTTGGAAACTTTACCTGGTTCATTTATTTTTCCTATAAAAGAAATGGTTTTATTTAACATATAAAATGTTACATAAAGATATAATATTGAATGACAAAAAAGACAAAAAAAATTAGGCTAAGGGGGCTCTAGCAAAGCTAGTGGAGTTCTTGGAGACCATCAAGGATAACAACTCCTTAGGTTAAAAAATGTTAGATACAAATTGAAGGGGGAATAATTGTATCCCATCCTTGGTCTTTTTGTTGAAAAAAGAGCTTAGGTGTCTAGGAATTTGTTACCAACTAATTTGGTCAAAATCTTACAAATTCTTTGAAACCTATTTTAGCAATATATGAAGTTATATAGTTATAAACATATTTTTACTCAAGAAGCACTATATTATCAACTTACAATAAAAGGTAAGATTTTTGAGCTTTTCTTTGGTTGCAAGAAGAAGGTTGAAATTACAACCCATAAATAACATGGTTGGAGGAATGCTTAAGAATTATGCTAAAATCCCAAATCTTAAGCTAAGGTCTAGCCCATAACATTCCACCAACATCAATACCAAGATTGGCTTAAGATACACTATAAAAAAGAGTCTGATATAACTAAAATATTTTTTTAGAGAAGGGTAATTAGTCAGAGTGTTGTTGATGAAACCCACAAGGTTCCAATTTCTAAGAAAACAAAGTTCAACATTGTATAGCACATTTAGGTATTATTTCTTCTTGAAGAAAGCCTTAATTTTTTCTACCATATCCAAGATAATTTTGTAGATCAGAATGTTCTTTAGGGTATCCATGTTTTCAAAAATTATTTTGATTGTATTAATCTAAATAAACCACATGGAAAAGAAAGGTAGCTCGAACACAATAAAAATTTAATAAGAGGCTTTCCTTTGAGTAAGTTGTAGTAACAAGAATTCCATTGTTGGGTGCAAATTTCTAACTTCAATCTATTTTGAAAGTGGAACTCAAAACCAAGAGAGAGAAATACAAATAGAAGAGCCTTTGTTGCAATTAAAGAGAAGGTGAGCTTGGGTTTCACAAGCTTTGAAACATCTAAAGAAAATATGGGGTCCCAAGATACCCGTCTTAATGAGGTTTTCACTAGTGAGTTTTTTTCTTTCTTGAAAACTCACTAAAACATTCTAATTTGCAGGGTAATGCTCAAATTCTAAATGCTACATAGAAAGTGATAGGAGGTTCCCCTTCTTGGAGATAATGAATTCCAACCTTGATCAAGTAGTTACTTGAGGAGTTGATTTCACCCTAAATTAAATTGTTTTCACTAGCACCCACTTATTATGGTGTTCCTCAAAAAGTCTAATGAGATGAGATCACCCAAGGAAGGAGATGCTTGAGTTTTTTTCACACCAAGTCATTTCATGGACAAAAGGGGACACCCATCATGTGAGAGCTTAAGGTTTGTTATTAATAATTCAGTCATCCCAACATTAGATGATATGCCCATTTCTAGGATATCATGAAGTGTTATTTTTAATCAAATCAACAACTCAAACAATTAGATACTAATTTTTTGAAGTGCCAAGCTTTTGAAAGATTGAGTTGCATGCCTTGTTTACAAACAAGTATTTGTATCTAAAGAGTTTTTGGAGGATTTAGAATATTCCAAACAAGATTTTCCCCTAGGCAATGCTCATTATCAACATATATCTAATAACTAAACCATCTTGCAACTTTTCTTTAGTAAAATTTATTGCACCCAACAAGATGCTTTTTTTCTAGTGAGTTTTCTTACCCCCTTTCCATAAAAAATCTTTTATTTTTCTGTCTAAAGCATCTAGAATCGAAATGTGTGAATAATAAATCATGAGTTAGTAGATATGAAGACTAGAGATGGCTTATTTAAGGCTTATCCACCCATTGTGGAAGCTTTGAATGTGCTTCTCAATTTTTTTTCCAAAAAGGTTGAGCAAGCAATCAAATATTTTCATTTTGAAACTCATATGAACACCCAAATATTTAAAGGGAATCCCTATCATGTGCAAATTGAAGAATTTGGGAAAAAATATTTTTTAGCAATATAGGTGTTTATGGTGGAGAATTTGTGATTGTTGGAAACTTTAGAAGTAAGAATGATTAAGAAATTTCTTTAGCCTTCTAATGTTCAACTTGATAGCTTCCCCCAACAAGATGGTTCCATCCACAAATTGGACATGAATAATATCCTTGACCCCATTAGCAACCTTGATTCTAATAATGTTCAAAGCTCTCCTTTTGGTTGAAAGGGACCTTCTAAAGATTTAACAAAAAATATATAAATGTAGGGGGGGAGAAGAGAACATTTACGAAGACCCCTTGTGGCCTTCAAAAATCTAGTTGGAGATCCACTAATTATTATGGCTACTTAAGGATTGATGACACAACCAACGATCCATTTTAGGAATAGAAGAGGGAATCCAAAGGCTTGAAAGTCCTCCACTAAAGATTCTACATCAACTCTATCAAAGGAATCTTCCATGTCAAGTTTAATGGGGATCGTTTTCCTGGTATCCTTGTTGTTGGTATGTGTTGCTTCAAAAACAAATATGATATTGGATATATATTTATTTTCCAAGAATGAATTCTCCTTTCTTTTCAAAGATAATGAGACTCAAAAATATTTTTTATTTTGTTGGCTAATATTTTAATTTATAATCTTCTAGGATGAATTGCAAAGAGAAATAGACCCGAGCCAATTAAAGAAGACAATATTATTCTCTTTAGGTATTAAAGCTAAAAAGGCAGAGTTGAGGGCACTGATGAGCTTACCTTTCTTGAAAAACATCTCTAGATGAAGGAGGCCAACTGCAATGAGATTAAAAATTTGGTGGAAGAAATAGTTTGAGAACCCATTAGGTCCACGAGCCTTATCTTTAGTTGGCTGAAAACATTTTTTAGCTTCTCCATTGACCACTTGATAGAGTATACTTTTAATGTCCTCAGAGATGACCATGAGGATGTTGTTAAGGAGAGAAGCTTGATTCACATGGTCTCTATTCAAATTTTGATAAAAAAATTTGTGGTTATTATGAGTTCCCTCTTTAACTTATTCACTATTACAAATCACATTGCTACTACCCAACACAATTTCTATGATTGAAATTTCTTTAATACATTTGATCAGTTTTGAGGTGAAATCTTTTGGTGTTAGCATCATCCTCATGAAGCTAAGTCATGTAGGATTTGAGCCTCCAATATTGTTCTTCCAACTTGTCTTTTCCATATAACAACAATAATATAATCTCTTTATAATTTAATAGCATTAGAGAGAGGCTCCATTTTTAAAAAAATATAGTTTTCCTTAAGTTTTAGTAGAAGGGATTGCTTTGGCACATTCGAGGTAAACTAAGATTTTATCCATTTCCTCAAATATAATTTTAAAATGGAGATTTTGAACTTCAATATGTCTTGGGCATTGTTGGAAGGGAACCAAGAGTTCTAGTTGCACTCAAATTCATAGGGGAAACTAGAAAAATAAATCCAATCAACATTGTATTTAAAGGAGATAGGGCCCTTGATTTTATTGCTGCCACTATCCAAAAAAATGGTTTATGGTAAAAAATCATACTCTAGATAATTTTGATATGATAGTGGGAAAGAGGGTAAGGATGTCTTGTACAATGAGGAGCATATCCACTCTCTTAGCAATGAAGTTGTCTCTAAATCTCTTATTTGACCATGTGTGTTTCTCTCTAACTATCTTAACATCATTAAGTCCAACCAAGAGAATAATGTCTTCAATGTTCTCTTTGCAAGGTTCTCAGATTCTTGAGCTACCCCATAGAAGGAAAGAAAACATTAAAATCACCTAGCTAGAATCAAATTGCAAGGTTATGTTCTACAATGTATGAAAAATAGAGAGCCAACATTTTATTTTGGTGATATGACAATTAGGGGCATGAAAATTTGAGTAAGAAAATGAGAATCCACTCACATTAAAAGTAGGATAAATTCAATAGTCACTTTGATGCCCATCAATTTTATTAAGATTATTAGTATCCTAACCAATGAGAAGACCTCCAAATTTTCCATTGGAATTGATAACATCTAATAAGAATTTTTTCCAAATAGATCATCAAGAGTCAATTACCCTTAGTTCATCGAGTTTGGTTTCTTAAATTCCTATCAAAGAAAAAAATGGTTTTTTATTAGACTCTTGAGGTAGTTTTTCTTTAGGGCACTATCTACACAATTTTTAATGAGAACAATATCATTTTATAGAGGGTTTCTTTCCTTTCAAGCAATATTCCAAAGTTTCTTGGTTCTTAACCACTACATTCCCCTTTGCTTCTTCAATTGTAATTTACTAACTTTCTTTCCTTACTAATTTGGTAGATGATCTAGTAAGCATAGGGTCAAGATCAAAAAGACATACTTGAAATAACATAGAAATTTGTGAGAAATGTCTTGGATTCTCATTCAAATTCTCCTTCAATTGCATAACAACAAAGAATTTCTAAAATTATATTGTATTGTAGCCCTACAGGCTGATGAAAACCATTAAAAAACTAATTAAATATGATTTACAACAACGAATATCAATACAAAAATGGTCTCCTTAAATCCAACTTCTTTCACAAGGTTCTAGCTCCTTCAACCTGCAATCTTCAATGGAAATCATTGCTGCAATAAACCTTCCACCTTCAAGTTCTCGGTCTCTTTCAACCCTTCTTTCACTAAAGCTCTCAAGCTCCCTTCACACGGACTGTGCTAGCTCACTATCTTCCAACTAAAGCATGGGCTTCTATGCAAATAGAAATATACATCAATGGAGTCTTCAAAACCTCTCTTCAATCCAGCAACATCTCCCCATTCACCCGAAAAAACTCCCAAATCCATCTTCCCAAATTACAAGGCCTGAATATATAGACTTGTGAATGAGAAAAAAACCACTATGGTTTTCCAAAATCACAAGCAAAACACCTCCTTGGAAAACCCATACCCCATTTGGATAATAAATCATAAAATAACAAAAATTACTCAAATCTCACATGTCCTTCACATGGGCACCTAAACCATGGCCAATCAAATTTGGTCAATCTGGTGTGCTTCATTATTCTCTGACGGCTCCATGAAAGAACATGCACCAACATGCAAACTTGGGCACCCCAACATGTAAGAGCCTACAAATCATACAAATCAACATGCAAGGACACACATTGATGAGTGGTCCCCACCTTGAAATGGATGCCTAGGCTAGAATATTCCTCCAAGATGCCCTTGTGACCTTCACCTTAGTAAATCCACCTCCAAAAATGTAATTACAAATTGCCATAGGGTAAATTACAATATTTTGAAATTTGAAATAATTAAATTACCGCACATTAGCCCTTATTGAAATACAAAACAAAGAAAGGAAATATTTTTGGTTGATGCAAGATTTCTGGTACCTCTATATGCTCCTACATCTCTAAGGAGAAGAGATCAAAGCTAGAGAACAAGGTTGAAAAATGTATCTTCATCAGTTATGATATTGGTGTGAAAGGGTACAAGATTTGGTATCCTATGGTGAATAATTTTTTGTATTTCAAAAGTGTTATCTTTAGAGAATTTAAAAATTCTTCCACTATATTGTAGCTAGGAAAGGATGAAAAAAAGATGTAGTTCAACTACCCTAAAAGATTGAGAAAGTTGAACTAGAATCCATGAAGGATCTCAAGATGAGAGATCATACAATTTAGAGCGTTATAAAGAGGAGTTAGACTCTTAATCTCAACCCTTGAGGGGGTTCACTTGACATGGAAAATAATCGAACAAGTATATAATCCTCTTGATTAGAGATGAATTTTTTCTTTGATTATTAACACTAATGAGCCTAGGACTATAAGAAGGCCATGGGTATGAATAGTGTAGATTCTTGAAAAGTGGTCATGAATGAGGAGATGGATGCATTATATTAAAATGACACATGGGACCTAGTACCTTTTCTTGATTGATGTAAACTTGTTTGATGAAAATATGTGTTAAAAATAATGGTTCAAATGGTTGTGTTGAGAAGTACAAGGCAAGATTGGTTGTGAGTGGTTATTCATAGGTTGAGGGAATTGATTATGGTGAGATTTTCTCTCCAATTTCTAAGTTGACATAATTTTAATTTATATTATCCATAATAACAATATTTGACCTTGAGGTTGAGTAGATGGATGCAATAATAACTTTTCTTCATGGTGATTTGAAGGAAACTATTTATATGTCACAACTAGAGTACTACATTGAAAAAGGTAAAGCAAGTTTGATTTGTAAGATAAAGAAATATATGCATGGTCTTAAGAAATCTCCTAAGATGTGGTATGAAAAAATTGATAAAAAATTTTTAGAATTGGAATTTATAAGGTCTAAATTAGATCAATTAATCTATTATAAGATTGACAATTATCACTTTCTTATTCTTACATTATAACTACTAATATGATGTTTTCTAATAAAAATAAGAGTATGATTTATTAAATGAAGTCTCAACTTTCAACATAGTTTGAGATGGACTTAGGGGTGGCTAGGTTCATCTTGGGGATGGAGATCAAAAAAGATAGATCTAATAGAAAGCTTTTATTGTACTATAATAAGTATGTGAACTCAGTGTTGGAGAGATTTAACATCTCAACTTGTAGGCCCTTGTGTGTTCTTATTTTAGTGGGGACTAAGTTATTGGTTGAGTAGTGTCTGAATTCTCTTAGTGATATGGAGGATATGGCTATAGTACCTTATACTAGTGCTATTGATAGCTTAATGTATGCTAAGGACTATACAAGACCAACCATTTTCCAAGAAGTGGGATTCCTTAGCCATTTCATGGTTATCCTAGATGAGTACATTAAGATGTAATGAAGACGGTTTTTAGATATTTATGGAGTGCCTTTGAGTACTCCATTTTTTATCTTGTTAAATCTATAAAGGACCAATATTCAATGACAATTTGTGCATTCATATTGGGATAGAAATGTTGACAACAAGAGATCCACTAGTGGACATGTTTTCACTATATTTCATGGTGTTATTAGTTGGATGAATAAGTGATAGTATATAGTTGTTTTCCCACTACAAAATTAGACTAAATGGTGGATAATCATGCTTGTAAAGAAGCCATCTAGCTTAAACAATTATTTTTAGATGTAGGAATAATTCTAGGAGCTATTGTAGTTCTATGTGATAGCCAGAGTGTAATAACCTTCATAGGATATTAGCACAAATCCATATACTTTTTTTATGATAATTTGAACCATCGTTCTTTTTTACCACCAAGATCATGATGTGGGCAAGGTGAGAGCTCATATAGAGACTAGAATGAAGATAATAGAATTGAATTGAAAGATATTGACAACTAGCCAATGAATTTATAATATAAGTAAAATAATAGAATCAATCATTGAGCCAAAATGGCTAATGGTGAAATATGAATTATGATCAAACCAAATTGGCTAAATGCAAGTAGAATTAAATCAATGCCAAAAGAGTAGTCTAAATCACTTGATTATAGTACATGCCAAGCATGGAATAAAATATACTTAAAGTAAATGGACCTAGCACATAAATTGATCGAGATATTTACAATTAATAAATTGGATCTGATGATGAATCATCCTAGATCCCCAATAATATAAATAAGAATTATTGGTGATAAAAGGCCTAGTATTACTATATTTGATTTATTTGATAAAATAATTAAAATTTAAATGATTGACAATAAACTTAGGAACATAAATTAATGCTTAGAGAGTTGCAATAAACTATCATCTTTACAAGATAAGATAAAATCTGAATGGACTAGAGAAAGCATTCCAAATACTTAAAAAATGTTTTCACTAGAACCCATAAGGAAAATAGGATAGTAAATGCATGCTAGTAGATTTGAAATTCATTAACAATATTATCGTAATATTTTGAAATTCAGGTGCTCTCTGAGCTTCCTGACATTCTCCAGGCGTTTGTTCGTCACTATGAGCAAGTTTTCACTGCTCAGGAGTTTATGCCTGTGTGATAGCAAGCCCTCCAGGATTGCCTTGCTATTGTGCTAAATAGGCTATCTTCAGCCCAGAGAGTTTTATGTGATCAATTACTAACAATTAAAGACCTTAAGGAAGTTGTTCATTCCATGGTTGATGACAAAGCCCCAGGGATTGATGGCTTCCCTTGTGAATTTTACAAGGCCCTTTGGGACTGTGTTGGGCATGACTTGCACAAAGTTTATCTCGAGGCCTTTCATTCTAAATCTTTGGGTAATTTAATAAACAAAGGAAATGTTAAATTCATACCTAAATCTGGAGATCCTGAGGATATTTGCAATTGGTAGCCTATCACGCTCCTCAATGTTTCTTACAAAATCATCGCCAAAGCTTTGGCTCTGAAAATCCACCATCTTTTGCCTCAGATTGTGTGCCTGGAGCAGACTAGGTTTATCAAATCCATATTTATTCTGGACAACATTATTGTTGTGTGGGAAGGCATGGAGTGGGCCAGGCACTCAGAACAAAAGGCTATTTTTCTTAAAATAGACTTTGCTAAAGCTTATGACCGCATTGAATGGCCTTTTATTCTTGCTATGTTGCAAGCCTTGGGGTTTGGGCCCAATTTCATTTAGGTTGTCCAGATGCTTTTCACATATGCCTCTGCTTGTATCACCATTAATGGCCACCAATCTCTTGCCTTTGGGATTTTTTGCTCCATTCGACAAGGATGTCCACTTGCTCCTTCTCTTTATGTGCTTGATGTCGAAGGTTTTGGCTATCTCTTGGCCAACGCGGTTTCTCAGCAGCGTGTCAAAGGAATTTCGCTACCTAACTCTCAGGCTCAACTGATTAATGGCCATTTTGCTGATGATTCTTTCCTCACTCTTCTAGAGGAAGAAGATAATATCAAAGCAGCTCTGGAATGTCTTAACACTTTTTTCCTTGCATTTGGTTCCACCATTCAGTGGCACAAAACATTGTGCTACAGAAAAAATATATTGCCCACTCCTCCTTGGTTTCAGCATTACATTTGAAAATGGATTGGGCTAGGGGAAATCTTTTGGTTCCTGGGCATTCCCTTTGCCTTCTAGGCCTCTCCAGCTGAGCTATTGCAATTTTTTCTTTCCAAAATTTAGCAGAAGCTCGCATACTGGATTACCAAGCCCCTTTCTTTGGTAAGGAAATTCCAAGTTTTCTCTAAAATTCTTGCTGCCATCCATGTTTATTATTCTTCTTGATGGGCCCCTTCAAAAGCTGCCTATGGAAAACTTGAAAATTTTCTTCGAGACTTCCTTTGGGCCTCTGTAGAGTCCCACAGAGGGTTTCACTGTGTTGCCTGGAATTTTTGCTACCTTCCCAGAGACTTTGGAGGACTTGGGTTGCTCTCCACTCAACGACAAGGGACTGCCTTGTGTGTGGAATGGATTATTCGTGCTCTTACTGGAGACGAGGCCTGAAAATTCTCCTTAAGCATTGCATTCAGTAAGGATTTCCTATTCACAAACCTTCCTGGAAGGGGATTAGCTTTCAAACCCTTCTAGTCATGAAGGAACTAGTTCAAATTGTGGGAACTTTCATGGCCAAGAGCATTTGGAGAGCCTAGGAGGCAGTTAAGCCCTGGCTTCGTTGGGCTAGCTCTGGTTTCCATGATGAGATACAACCTCTGATCAATTCTTAGAGAATTGCAATAAACTATCACCTTTAAATGATTGTACAATAAAATTAGGAACATAAATCAATGCTTAGAAAGTTGCAATAAACTATCACCTTTACAAGATAAGATGCAATTTGAATGGACTAGAGAAAGCATTCCAAATACTTAAAAAATGTTTTCACTAGAACCCATAAGGAAAATAGGATAGTAAATTTGTGCTAGTAGATTTGAAATTCATTAACAAGATTATCATAATATTATATTGATCACTAATATTTTTGAACAACAAATTTGTATAACCCATTATGAATAAAAAATCCCAAATGCTATCAACTAGAAGTTGAAATCAATGTGGAAAATAATGATCAATTTCCATGATGAGATACAACCTCATAGAGGTTGGGAAATTAACATGAAATATCCATAAATTATGATCAAATTCCTAGAAGGTGTGTCTAGGATTATTCAACAATATGGTTACATTACCAACTCAAATATAAACCAAAAATTGTTGCACACAACCAACTAGAAGTGATTCTATCAATAATTCTATGGATTGACATATTACCAAGCACTCATACCTATTGGTATGAACATGGGTTTTTCCTGTCCAATACTCCCTTTGTAGTGTGAATAAGGCACATTATCTAACTAGTTCCTAGTTAGGTCCTTTTCATACATGTTCACATATTAAGTTTACTTAGGGAGTTAGAAATATTTTTGGAAGTCCCTAGTAGACATGTGAAATTATCCCCTAGTTATCACATGACATAAGATTAAGACACTAGTCATCATATGTATATAAGCAAGGTCTCATATGTATATTTTGTATGCATCTGCACATTCATTGATCACATTTGATCTAGTATATTTTGCATCCTTCATTGAAAAATTATGCTCTTTCTTTTCTCTCTTGTGGAAAGATATTTTGGTTTGTAGGTGATCTTGGAAGCTTGAGTCTTTGAGTGACTCTAACATGGTGTCAAAGCTTCAAATCTGCATATACCATTCTCATAGCTGATAGTGATTTATGCATGAACTTTTGCTAGGTTGCAAATCTTGGTGGATCTTGAAAAATTGAGAATGTTCTTCTCTTCCATCATATGATGACCTAAAGAATACTTTTTTATTATAATACCAAAATTTGGGGGGGTTTCTCTTTATGGATTTGCATTGCATGTTCATTATAAAAAAATTTGGTGCAAATCTGAGCTCGCCATTAAGTTTGGGGTGTCCAAGAAAGTAAGTTTATCATTTTTTAGTTGTCCAAATTGGGTATGTGAGACTAAATCTACAAGGATTTGAAGTTGGGAGGTGGATACTAAATCCATAAGGTAGTTACAATTTTGAAGCATTTTGGATTAAATTTGACTCTTTCATTGCATCCAAAAGGCCCAAGAACCCTAAAATAAACTATCAAATCATCAAATTTGGAACACTTTGTCCTAGGCCCTCAAAAAAATTCCTCTATTCATACGGCCACATAGGCATGTGTAGTTAGCTTGCAAGTGAATTTTTTAATATTTTATTTTTTATTTGATTTTTTCAAAATCCAAAAAAGTGCAGTTGTAGGTACTATAGACTTGCATATTGTGTTGTAGCTAGCAGTGTACTAATCCAATTGGACATTGCCATGTGACACATATTCACTTGTTGGCGCATGCTTCCATAGGTTGCATGCCCCACCAATTGTCAATTTTTGCATACAATAGATATCATTGCCAACAAAAGAATATACTAGGACTGGTGATAAGCATATTCCATCCATATATTGATTCTTACACTTTTTTGTGTAGGTGAATATCCTAAAAATAAAAGAGAATATTGTAGCAACTTGAATTTTCCAACTATTGAATCAATGTAATATCAACAAGTCACCTAGCCCAACCAACCCCCCCTCTCCATTTACATTTTTAGTTTGGGAATGAACAATGTAGTCCAATGAAATGCATTGAGATCTCATCTCCTCCATCTATTGTTGCTTTTGATGACACTAGTGTTTCTACATCCATGCCTTATTTTAATTCAATACAACATTATATTCATAGTCTTCCAGATATAGTTACTTGGGACGAATACTTGATAGACATTGTAGGTTTTTTTGTAGAATCCCACATTTCAAATTTGGGAGAGACTATTGATTGTATTCATCTTCTCTTTGATGGATTTGATTCTTCTTCAGATGTTATGAGGGCACATTGAGACCTTCTTGTTCCTTTTTTCCTACATATGCTTCTATAGTAATAATTTATGTAGATATGCATGATTCATATATGACTCAGTCATCATTCATGTTGACACCTTCTATAGGAGTACCAAATTATCATTGGTATAGTTGTCTCCCCTATGATGAGTGTCATACATCCATGGTTATTGTACTTGAATCTTGCATGGTGCTTGATTTATCTTATTAGTATTTGTCACCATTTGGCATTGGCATGGGTCTTTTTAGAAACACTTGGAGAAGGAATATTTGTCTTTAGATGATATATTTGCATCTTTGGATCTTGTTATTAATCAATCTCTAGTAGATTTTGTATCTTTATCTCCATTAGTGTGGTCTAGAACACTTGATTTGGTAGTGGAAACTTTCGACATTGACATGGAGACACTTCAACATAATTCAAAGACTTCGTATATCTTGATTTTTCTTCCTACTAATTCCTATAAAAAATGGGAATATTTCTTGCATCCATACTTGGTTTTGTTTCTTCCCAAAGGAAGGAATAATTTGTTTTAGGCATTGGATTATCTTTTGTTATCAAGCATCCACCATCACTATTGGATATTACACATTGTGGGGGGGATACATAGTCTCTCTTTTTCCTACTTATGGGGGGATAATTTATTGTAAATTGGTGATAGAAGTAGTCCTTGGGGGGTCATATTGATCTCTCCTTCCTTCTTTCACTTTCTTCTTTCCTCTCTTTTGAGGAGTTTTGTCCCATTGGGTTTTCTCCCTCTCTTCATTTGTCAGAGATTGAATTTGTACATGAATACCTAACATGGCCTAGTATCATGACCCCTCCTTGGTTATTTACATATTTTTTTATTTTTCATCATTCTCCCTATGTTGCACTTAAGAGGGGTGTTTGTGTGAACAAGGGTTTTTCCTATCTAGTTTCTCCTTTGTAGTGTAAACAAGACACATTATCTAACTAGTTTCTAGGTAGGTTCTTTTTACACATGTTCACATGTGATATTATCCCCTAGTTGTCACGTGGCATAGGATTAAGAAACTTATCATCATCCTAGTTAGTCCTACCTACCAACCTTGCTTATATAAGCAAGGTCTCTGATGTAGGAACTTTCAGAGGCCATAAATTTTGACTTGGGAGTTTGATTGAGCTAAAATTTTATGAGGAGTATCTTTAAGAGTTGAACATGATGGCAATGGAACAAGTCTTGACACTTTTTGGGGCCATTTTCAACTATCTAAGGCCTCAAATTGAGGTTTTAATTTTTTTGGTAGTTTTCAAAATTGAGCTTTTTAGATATTTTTGAAATTATTCATTGAATTAGAAGTTTCCAATTCACAACTAGTCTTACTTGAGTTAGTCTCAAATAATTGGTAACTTTCATGGCCATGTAGATAAGCATGCAAAATTACCAAATATGGTAAGTTAAGAAAATTGCTAAAAACTGCAAAAAGGGTAATTTCATATTAGTAGTTATAAGTAGTTTCTTTTCAGTTGTAGAGGTAGAATATATTGAGAAATAAAGAAGATTTGATGATTTTTTTTGAGTCTTTCGTGTTTTGTTTTCAATAATAATAATAGATTCTATACTGTGAATATCGGTTGCATCAGTCTCATATGCATATTTTGAATGTATGTGCACATTCATTGATCATATTTGATCTAATATACTTTACATCTATTATTGGAAAATTTATGCTCTTGATTTTCTCTCTCATGAAAGATAATTTGGTTTTGTAGGTGATCTTGGGAACTTGAGTCCTTGAGTGATTCTAACAATACCAAGGTGAATCACAAAAAAAAAATAGTAGAGCTTAAATAAGACGAGGCTACAACCCAAAAAAATCAATAAAAATAAACTACATTAAAAAATAGAACTATGCAATAAGATATAGAACTTAGAACATGCACTAAGATCAACACCCATATATAAAATCAAACATCCATGACTTAATTTGATGTAATTATAGTTGTATAACCTGCATAAGAACATGCACAACCTACACTTGATTCATATAAAATATATATTATCTAGAATGAAATGCAACATTGGTATGACCTCATTAATGATACACAACCACTCATAACTTTAGACTATATGGCCCATTTTAGGAAGTATGGCTTGCAACTACTTCAAAGAGTTGTGTTCAACATGAGAATCTATATAGTATAGAATAAGAGGGTTTTAAAATCATTACTAATCATCTTTCATTATGTATGACCTACCAAACATTAGCTATTCTTTCTACATAGTATGACTGGTTTGATTCCCTCATACATTAGCAATATTTCTTAGAAAAGTCAAATAACTCTTCACAAAATAGATATTAAAATACTAATAACACTAATATGGTCATAATCCAAACTCAATCCAAAACTTAAAACAATAATTGAATACAAATAATCACTGAAACTTCACACCACACTGAAAAATTAGAAACTCAAAAATCATTGTTGGATGAAGCACATTGTCAATCCCAATATGGAATTGCATTAAAAATTAGGAGGTTTTTCATCCTCAAAGCTTACAAATCCAAATCATCCTTAGAAAGAGAAGAAGAATGCATGCTCATTCTTGAGAAATGAAGTTGTTTCAAAAAGAAAAAAATACCCATTTTGAAGATATTCTTCCCTTTTACAATTTTACTTTGAAGAAATATAAAAATATTTTCTTTTTGATAATTATTCTTCAAATTTATAAAAACATAATACAATGTCCTTTTTATTTACCTTTTTACATTGTGGGTCTTGTGACACTTTATTTAACACTTAAAACATCTTTTAAAATAATTAAATAGAAGTCATCATTTAAGTTATAACTTAAAGAACTTGTCAACAAATTAAATTAATTATTTTCCATTTTTCCACCATAACTAGTCATAAGTGAGGACCTATTCACATGATAACTTTACTTAGGAGTTAAGTTATCCTAGGTGTCATTTCTAGAAGTTAGTTATAATGAGGTCATGTCTCATTATTTACTTTTAGTCATTTAGGCATTTAATAGTTATCGCATGCATTTATTTTTTTGCATTGAGCATTTAATGTTTGTATCAAGGGTAATTTTCATACCTCATCGTATCTTGCCTATATATACATGCTTCTTGTACATTGTATCAATCATCTAGAACATATCAATCGATTCTCAATATTCATGCAAGCTCATGTTGCAACACTTTCTTGTAGATCGTATCTTTCTTGGTTGATCCATTGAAGACTATGCACCTTCATTTGGGTTCATTAATATTTCCAACACCCATTAACCTACAAGAAAAATTATAAAAAATTGAAAATTGGGAAGCTCCAGAGTCTATTCTCCTTTCCAAGTGCATCCTCAACTAGAAGATCCTTCTAGTGAACCAAATATTCTCTAATGCTTTTTTTTTTCAATTATTTTTTCCTAAAACCAATGATTTCTTTAGAAACCAAAATCATCTTAATTTATCCATCCAAGAGAGGCAACTCAATTGATGGAATGACATGATGACAAAGTGCCTTCGTGAGGTGAGAAACATGGAACACATTATGAACCTTACTTTGTTCTAGTAGTTCTAACTCATGGGCAACTTTCCTAATCCTCTATTAGATTCTATATGGACCATAAAAATGAGACTCGTTCTTTGCTCGACTCCTCTTAAGATAGGACTTCCTGCATGGTTGTAATCTCAAGGAGACCATGTCAACAACCTCAAAATATGCTAAATATGATGCTGATGTGCATACATTTTTTGCTAATTTTGAGCATAAAGGTTGTTCTTGAGAGTTTTTCTAAATCAAATATTTTTCCTTTCAAACCATGTGTCAAAAATATCAAGGTCAATGAAAGTTGGAGCCTCACAACCATACAAATCCATAAATAATGTCATCTTAATAGACATGTAATAGGTGGTATTATAACAATATTCTCCTAAGTAGATCCAAATGATCCATGCCTTTTGATAACTAGAAACATTATTTCTCAAGTAGTCTTCCACCCATGCAATCTTAGTTTTCCTATCTGTTTCGGGGTGGTAGCTAGTGCTAGGAGGGTGATCCCACAATAGTATGTTCCACTTTTTGGGAACTAATGATTCTTGAGATTTCATGTGTAGATTATAAAAAAAAAATTATTAAAAAAATAATTTATAAATTTTGTGTATGTACTTTTAATAACTTGTTTTCAATAGTTAATGATATTTCTAAAAAGTCATGTTAAACTTCCATACAACATTTTTTTTTGTAGAGAGGATTAAATTATATTTTTTAAATATAGATTTGTAACAATAATATCTAGTGCATAGATATGTTTTCATAATTTTGTGTTACATAATTTTTTATTATAAATTTTTGAAGTGACATTAACTATAATTTAGACAGGTTATTTTCATACAACATAACTGTTTTTGTATGTATCTAAATTAACTTCTTTTTTTGTTAAAATAAAGACATCAATAACTAGTGTGCAAATAAATTTAATTTTTTATTATCTATTTTAATATTTTTTCATGTGTGTGGAAACAATTGCTGAAAAACCTATGTTCAATAGAAAATAGAAAATAAATATAATAATTAAATTAAATATATTTAAGATTATGTTCCCTACACAAGTTAACCAGCTTCACCATGTTTCGCTCTGCTCCCATCTCTATTTCTCTGCTCCATTCGCATGACGAAGAAGGCTCCAAGGCATTGCGTGAGGGCTTGGGTGGAAGGGAGATTGTTGCCCTTGGTCAGAACGCTCTTTCTCTCAGTGATGGGTGCAAGTTCACGGAGGTAGTGTGGGACTGCACTACGAATACACAGCCTACCCATCGCCTTTCTCCCCGCTCTGGGACCATCCGATAGGGCCTGCACCAGAAGATTGGGGCTGAGGACGCGTGGCGGAAGGAAGCTTTGCCTCACCAATCGTCGCCTCCAAAGGGCACAAATGGGATCACAACCTCTATGTATAATGGACCTATGATTAGGGTTTCCCATTCATCCTCTACACCTGAGATCCAGATGGATGGGCTAGTTAAATATCGAGAAGAATTTTTACAAACAAATGCCTTAATTTGCAGACTCACTAAGGTATCGCCGAAATTATATGATTTGCACTCCTGGATTTCTAAAACCTGGAATAAGTTTATGTAGGAATAAATTTGTTTATTTCCTTGTGCCAGAGGGTTTTTTATTATTGAATTTGAATCTATTGACGACAAAGAATGGGTGCTAAAAAATGGTCCGTGGGTGCACCGAGGTGACTTTTTGTGCATGAAACCTTGGTACCCGTCATTTGATCCAAGAACTGAAACATTTTCCACTGCCTTTTTCTAGGTACGACTACCTTATCTTCCATTTCAATTCTGGGAATTAGATTGTTTGCAAGCCATTGCCAATGGGTTAGGAAAGTTTCATTGTAGTGCAAAAGAAACATTGAGATACCAAAGTTCCACCTATGTGTGTATCTGTGTGGAAATGGATCTTTCCAATGGTCTACCAACGGAGATCACATTAAAGGTTGGTGATCGTTGCTGGAGGTAGCCTGTGGATTATTAAAGAATAGCCTTTCGTTGCAGAAAATGCTTTGCAATTGACCACTTCACACCCCAATGTCAGAAGGTATGCACTCATAAGTGAGATTCTGGGGGAAGGCCCACCTGGTCGATTGGGGTAGAACCCAAACATTATGTTATACAACCTAGCTCTCAAAATGAGTCTGACTTGCCTCAAGATTCCACAATAACTCATTCAAGCACACAAAATGCTCCAACTGATTCCTATTCAGATCTACCAAATGCTTAGTAGGGTGTCTTTGGCTGATCTGGGGAAATTTCCATTGCTCTTGCAATCACTCCTTCCTCAAACTTTGAGATTTCCCCCAAACCATGGGCATCTTCATTGGCATCACATTCCAAAGTAGTGTCTTTTGATTGTTATCCTTCACAGCCAGAGAAAGCTTGGATAGAGGTAAAAAGGAAGAAACATCCAAAGGACCAAATGACTTTAAGTTCAACATCAAAAGAGAAGAAGTTGGAAGGAAAAAGTAATCATGACTCAACTCCAGAAAAAGGTAGCTTGAAGGTGGTAGGAAAAATGGTAGAGGTTGAAGGTGCCATAGTGAGAATGTTGGGGGTGAGGTCCCGCGATTGTAGCCTCAACAGTGGCAGATTGTAACTTTTTGAAGTGTTTATAATGGGTAGCCAAAGAATACAGTTCGATAGTGCCATTTTGTAGAGTGTCCATAGGGGTATGTAGGGGATAGGGTATGATGTATTAGAACATCAAGCATGTCTATGCAATATTGGATGTACAAACGTTTTTGAAATCAATAGAATGGGTGTTGCCCCTAGCAGCTATTTACTGATCAATATATATATATATATATATAAGATTATACTTGTTGGAAAGCTTATTTTGAGTGGTATGATCCTACAAATTATCTTGTCATATTCATTCCATTTGTTGGTCAAACCCAATGTTGGAAACAAAAACATTTGAGGAAAATCTGAGGCATAAGATGGAAAGATCACTTTTAGGACCTTTGTTTGAAGGTATTCAAGGACTTTTGAATGAAGATGTTATTTCCATGAAATTTTTTTAAAAAAATTGAATGAAGGTAATTTTCATAAATTAAAAAAAGGGATCTTCAAGAAAAGGTCCCTTTTTCCATTTATGGAAATTACCTTCATTTGAAAGTTTTTTAATATTTTAAAACTTTGAATGAAGGTCTGTCTTTGAATGAAGGCAATTTTTACTCAAATTTGAATAAAGGTGTTTCCTATTTTTCACCTCTATCCACATTGAAAAATCTGATGTCCCAAGTTTGGGACTCACTATTGTGGGTTTACCTAGGGGTAAGTTCAATTCATACCAAATAAAATAGCTCTTGCAAAAATATGCTTAGGAACTTACTATCATGATTGCTCACAATATTTTTAGGCAACCCATGGAGCCTAAACATATTTGGAAATAAATCAGCAACTTGTGGTGCCTTGTAATATAAAGATATTACAAATAAATGTGCATATTTTATTATTCTATCATCTACAACATAAATCCATTTTGTATCTTGAACTTGAGGAAGTCCAATGATGAAATATATTGATTTTTATTTTTTTATTTGGAATGGATATGGGCTACAACAAATTAGTTGGAAATCATTTCTCTATTTTTTTCTACTATCAAACTAAACATTATGTGATGTGCTTCAAAACATTATCCTTAATTACTTTCCATGTAAATATTTCTCCAATATTCTTACAAATTTTTAAATACCCTTGATGACCTGCCAAAGGAGTATCTTGAACAACCCTTAAATTTTTTATTTTATCTTAGATTTGAGTACCAAAAAGAGTATGTCCTTGTAAAGGATGAGTTCATTAACCACTACATACTTTTCATTCTTCAATTTTCTTTCTACTATGTTATTGGAAAAGGTTTTTTGGAATATTCTACAATAAAAAATTAACCTTCCAATGTATTGTAATATCCATCATAGAACATAAAGTGGATTTTCTAGACAATCCATCAATCACTTTTCTCTTTTGTCCTTTAACATATTAAATAGCAAAAAATAAACTTGAAGTTTACTTATCCATTTCTATTGTCTTTCATTGAGATCCTTTTGACTTAGGAAGTACTTCAAGCTAGTATGATAAATCTTTATCACAAAATTTTCACCAACAAGATATTGTCTAATCTTGGCCAAAGCATGCATGATGGCCACCATATCCTTGTCATAGATGGAGAACCTTATTTTAATTCCCTCGAGTTTGTGGCTCTAAAAAGCAATAGGATACTTATTATTCCACATCAAAAGAACCCCAATCTCTTCCTCAAAAGCATCACTCATGAACAAAAAGAAGAGAGAAATCT
>VDFB02059479.1:0-12338 GCA_007258455.2 Sequoia sempervirens | reverse complement strand
TGCTTAAAAATATGATCATATCTTTGACATCATCTTTGAAATCACTTCGCAGGAGTCCTTTTGGCCATCTGGAAACAGTTTGCCTAGGCTTCTTCAACCATTGGCTATTTATTAGGTTTTTAGCCTTGTTGGGATCAGCATCAAAGACTTCTTGTGCTTTTTGTATAGAGATGTCAATGTACTCCATTTGAGGAACTTTAAACACAATATCAAAGAAGTCAGGGTCGAGTCTTAAAATCTCGTGCCCAGAAGAATAAATCACGCTTCTGCTTTCCCTGATGTAGTGGGATGCCACTTGAAGGACAAATTCCATATTGTGTGCAGCAGTAGGGAACATAGCTACCAAAGTAAGGTTATTGTGTACAATTGCTCTCATCGGATCAGGAACAGGCTTCTTCTCAGTTTGCTCTGCAAAATCAACCAAGTCTTGATGGCCAACCTCTATGTCTTTTATTTCTTCCACCTTGGGGACCACTACAGTTGGCAAATAGACACCTTGATATTTATATTTCATTTAGCCTCTTGCTTTTGAAGACGACAGAGGTTTTCTGGCAGTCATCTGAGAGCAACTGAATCTTTGATCAATCAACTTTGAGGATCTTGAAAAGAGACTGCAAGATGTGGAGTCAGAACAAACGTTAGTCGTTAAACAGCATGGGAATGCGTGAGGTGAGTAACGACGATGAGCAAGCGTGGAGTGGATGACAAGGCATGCAAAACGATGCACAAAGTGGACAAAAAGCAGTTTGGAACGAGATTGGCAAGTTTCAAGGTGTTTCAGGTAAAAATTGTGAAAAGTGTAAGGGCACTGAAAATCAACGCCCTTGCATTTTGAAGAAACTGACTTTGGTGCAGGGGCGCTGAAAAGCAGCGCCCTTGCACTTTAGAGTTAGAAACTTCAAGAAATATGTCAGGGCACTGATTTTCAGCGCCATGACACTTTTCACTGTGAAGTTGGCAATTGATATGGCACTGAAATTGAGTGCTTTAGCATTTAGGAAGAACAATGAAAACATAATATAATGATTTCTAAGAACAACGCTTTGGCAATTTGGAAGTATTGAATAGGATTGGAATCAATACTTGAGAACACATATTGAAGTGCATTAGATCTTCATTTTACCGCCATGGTTTTTATGAAAAACATAGTGCAATCTTACTCACAAAACGTGAGTTTCTTTCATTGTCATTTCAAAGTATTGACAAAGAATCATGTGAGGAGATTAAAGCGCATGGGTAAGATCAACCAAAGCAAAAGAAAAGAAAACGCGTATATGCAAGAAAGCCACACCTAACACAAACAATGGAACAACATCTGCATGTTTAGCCAATGGGGAATGAAAGAACGCGATTAGGGTAAGAAAGGAATGCCCACGCGTATAGATAGAAAGTAAAGAAAGAAAAAACGTGGGTTTATTTAAAAACACGTTTACAGATCACAAAACATTTATCAAACAAACATCAAGTGCGAAGGAAAGAAAGGAAAGGAGAAAAGAACGACATACCTGAACCAAAACTCGAAACCTAGCTCGACCAAGAAAGAGGTCTGTATAAAAACGCGTTTTTGGAGGATGTAGATGTGCGCCCAAAAAAGAGGAATGAAGTTGAAGATCACAAACAATGAAAATGAAACAATAAAATCACTTTTAAGTGAATGGGAAACACAAAAAACCTAACTCAAGTCGCCCAATTAATTGAGGCATAAAAGTGGCACGATAAGCGAAAAATGTAAAAGACATGAAGAAGTGCGCCTGAGCCAAAAATTGGCTAAGTCTGGCAACCATGTGTAAGAGCGCACTTTTTTAGCGCTTCTGCACATTTTGGCAAATCACTTTCATGCAGGGGCGCTGATTTTTGGCGCCCCTGCACTTTCAACACTTAGTCAATTTTTTGGCTTGTGAGCAGGAGCGCACTTTTTGAGTGCAACTACATATTTCACAATTTAACTAAGTATGAACAGTGAGACTTCGCGAAGGAGCTCATTTCGAAGGTCTTCGCGAGGCAAACATAGGGGGATGCTCAAACTGACTGTTTGAGGCTTTGGAACACATTTCAAGGTGGTTTGAAAATTACCTCGTTTTGCGTGTTTGAATTTCACAAACCTAGGAAACAGACAAGTTTAGAGGGGGTTATCCGTGGACGAAACCTAGATTCCTGATAACAAGGTAGGGTTAGGGTTAGGGTTCTAAAATAAATCATAGGCTACAAGCCTTATAATACAACTAATGTAAATTATATACTTATCCATTCAATATAATGGACCCTCATGTTTAGACAATATTCATTCTCCTCAGTTATATTCAATATCATACACATGTCACGGTGTTGTACATTCCTAGAAGATAAGTCAATGATATTATATTATTATGCAACTAAAGAATCCATTGCAATAAACACACAACAATCAAATTTCTAAAATGGATTCAAACAAGTTGATATATCTCGATGTTTCCTGTATAGATTATGTAATAAGATAAATAAGCTAATTTTAATCACAATTAGACAAGAATTTAAAAATAAAATATATAAAATACTAAAGAATTGACAAGATATTAATATAGACAAATTTATATTTTTAAAAGAAAATAATAAATTTATCCAAAATATATAGAAAAAATACTTCGTTTTATACATTAAAGGCAAACTAGTCCAAAATGAAGGGGAAAAGGCTCTGGTGCAAGCAATTTTCACCATTACTCGTGCTAACAAAAATGTCATTAGTTGTTGGATAAAATTTGGCTCGGGTATTTCCGATTTTGTACAGGGAATTCTATTTATTTAATGGTAAATTGAATCATTCTCGTTACAGATCATAATTTCTATCATCTTCGTTACAGACCCTAAAACAGTGATGCTATCGACAATTACTATTGATTGTCGGACAACAGAAAAAGTCTGAAACAAATCTATTTTTTATATTGGATTAACTTCAAAAAAAAAATACAATCAGCATATAGCTGCATTACCAAAGGAATTACAAACAGCATACAGCTGCATAACCAGAGGAAACAAATCTTGTTGAAGAATGGACACAAATAAATAAAGATTCTGCCCAAATCATGTCTAAGTAAATAGTATCGTCAATATCATAGCTTTCGTTTGCAACCGGCCAAGCCTACTCGACTTGTCTGTATTATACAATATCATCATGACAATAGCTTTTGTTTTTAGTTTATGTTCCATCCCCGCAATTTTTCATTGTCTATCACGCGTTGTACAATGACATCTTAAGAATTGGGAATTGTGGCATAGAAAAATAAATTCAAGTGAACAACGAACTCTCAGTGTTGGGCATCAAAAAAAAAAAAAAATCAGTTAAGATCATGGAATTGCTTTTCTGCGTTGTAGCTCTAGTTTCGGTTGGTTTAGGATTGCTTCTCTTAAAGGTTGCGAGAGATATATGGTGGACGCCACTGCAAATTAAAAAGTACTTTGAAGCCCAAGGGATTGGAGGTCCTCCCTACAAGCTACTCTATGGAAACGCTCCTGATATTGTTAACATGGCTAAACAGGAGAGTTCTAAGCCGTCACTATCGGGACACAATATAACTCCTCGAGTTCTTCCCGCCTTTCATCAATGGGGGAAAATCTACGGTTCATATATTCTCTCCATAGAAAACTTTGAATTTTAAGTCCTAAGGCTTCGTCGTTCCCATTGATTTTGGTTTCATGAATTTATCACATGGCAATGTCTCCGGGTGCAATCATAGAAAAAGGGGAAAAAACATGAAAAGATCCCGAATTACAAATAATATTTGAAGGAATTTCTGTATATCTTTGTTTTCGGGATTTTTTTTGCTTGAACATGTTTCAATTAGGTTTTTTTGAATGGTTTGTATTTCATTTTTAAAAATTAACCTATCATTGGAGTAGTAGATAAGAAGAAGAGGATCTTAATCACCCAATTCATTAGGCATGCATTTATCTGTAATACAGGTCAGGATTATGTTTACTGGTTTGGGACTAAACCCAGACTTTTTCTTCCTCGCCCTGAGCCTGTGAAGGAGGTATTATCCAACAAGTTTGGGCACTATGAAAAAATTAAATTTCAACGAGCGGGAACCCCGGGACTTGCAGGGTTAGAAGGGGAGACATGGGCACAGCATAGAAGAATCCTCAACCCCGCTTTTCACATGGAGGCCTTGAAGGTAAACTTATAATTCAACAATCCTCAGAAATTGAATAAAGATAAGATATACATGAATTGAATAATACTCAAATCATAAAGCTTATGCACGATACGATTACTTCTCAGACAATATCCGGTATTTTCACACCTAATTGACATACTTTTTTTTAGGTTGATAAAGTACAAGGCATTTTTTTTTATAGTGTGTCAAATTATAGTTTTTGAATCACTCATTGATCTATATTTCATGATTAGTGATTTGCACAAACCCATCTTTCATGAGAATGAATGGTCCACTTGAATGTGCTTGAGTCAGAGTAGTATTGGGTGGGTGACCTCTGGAAAGTCCCAATGCTTCACTTCTGTGAGCATCACCTAGATGCAATGAGTTTTAAGTGAACCATTCATTCTCACGAAAGATGGGTTCGTGCAAACCACTATATGGATCAATAAATTTAGTTTTAATATTAATTAGATAATACTTCTAGGTTACTTTTTCCTTATGCTCAATCTTTATATTAAGATTGTCAGTTGTATGCTAAATGCCTCAGTGCTTCACTTATATACTTGTTGACTCTTGTAGAGATGTCGTCGTTTTGTATTCATGATTTTCTTCTGCCAAGAAATTACATGCCGTGTTAAACCATATAATACATTTACCATGTCAGGGCATGATTCCCTCAATTGCAGAGTCTGGCACCAATATGTGCAGAGAATGGAGAAATTTAATATCCTCAGGTGCCAATGAAATTGACGTTCTCAAAGAGTTTTCTGTTCTCACATCAGACATTATTTCACGTACAGCATTTGGAAGCAGCTATGCAGAGGGAAATCACATTTTCCGTTTACTGGCCCAGCAAATCCTCCTGATATTTGAAAGAATTCGCAGAGTTTATATTCCAGGTTCTAGGTAACATGTTTTAGCCTTATTCTGACCATAAATTTTGTTTTAGAAAGTAATTGTTGCAAGATATTTGCCAGCAATATTTTCTTAGGATGCTAAAACTTGTGGGTGTTTTCGTTGCATTTTTCCATTATAATTAATTTCTCAGAAAAGTTACACAAATTGCTGTTTTTTTTTTCAATATGGTTATCACAAGGGTTATACTTTTTATTGCAAGAGCCTGAATGTTTTTTTTTCATAACATTAATGAGAGTTCTATTGGAGTCCTCACCCATAAACTTTGAAAAAACTTAATACAATACAATAACAGTCATAGTAATCGAGCAAACTAAAATGAGATACAAAAAACACTCAGCCATGGGTGACCGCTAGTGATGAAGCCATAAAAAACAAAACCAAAAAAACACAGTGAAAAAGCCATGCAAAGCAAAGTGCAGACAAAATATAAAACAAGGGCTAGGAAGCCCGTGAAATGTACCTACCTTCCACACCATGTGCTGAGCTGCCAGAACCACCATCCACACCATGTGCTCAGCTGCAAGAACCATGTAACATACTCGTTTCTTACTCTATAATTCACTTAAGTTTTAACTCTTGAAGTGAATAATTCAAAGTTTTCCAAATAGGATATTAAAATTTTTCTTTTCCTTTAATATCTTTTTGCATGCTTCATAAAGAATTTCACATAACATTGTCTAATTGAAATAACTTAACATAAACTTCATATAATTGAAACTCATCTTTTCAAATACAAATTAAAATAGATTTCATGATTATATAAACATTTTCATAAATTACAAAGAGTACAAGGTCAAGGTAACCTTATCTGGATTACACTTCTATTTGCACAAGTCTCGGCGTGTCGACTGCAAGAAGGAGAGCATCACCCAGACGCTTTTCCTCCAACCACAGGCCAGCAGTCCCCCACACACTTTCCAACTGGAAGTGGCCCTACCCTTTAACGAAGAGTCTAGTATTGGAACCCTTAGTATTGTCATTTGAGTATCTAGTGTTGTGTCCTACATATCATGTTCGGTCATACAACTATGGATACCTTCCAATTATGCATGACAGTACTGACACGCTATGCAACCCTAGAAAATAGTGAACTGACAAGTGCAAGCAACAACTATTACACTTATTTTGTCCAATTTTTATATATATATATATATTCAATTCCACTTTCTAAAGAAACGGTGTTGTAAGTTCACCCACCTCTATCTCGACTTGGAACTCCTACTCACTGTGGTTAACTCTTCTTTGGTTTTGACCCAAAGGTTAACTAACTCAAACATAACTCTTTCAAAAGTGATGACTCACTAGTGTCGATTATTTGACCATATAGGTTTGACTCATTTATCTTGAATACCCTGTTACATACTTGTAACATTTTGGGTCTGACAACTGCCTCTTATTCAAGTATTTATCCTAACACAAGGTAATAATCTAATCTCCTATTTTTAAGGGTTTTCAGCTTCTCAGAACGTAAGTCCTATTCTTGAGATTAAAACTACCATGCATAGGTAATAATAAAGAGTATATAAGATAATATCATTCAAACTATAATAGAGACGTATTCACTTCTAATACGTTTTCAAACCCTCTTGTTGAAAAGCAATATAAACTTACTCAAAACATTATAAATAACAACATTGTATTATTGGGATAATATCATATTCCCATTCTTAGCTTCTCTTTGATATTTTAATTTAACAAGTTGGTTGTTTGGGACCGAAACTCTCTTTCTTTCAAATACATTTATAAATAATAATTTAGAATCACATAATGCAAACATGATTTAACAATGTAATTTAAGAAAACTACTTAATATACCCATCTGGTTTGCCTAATCCACATTATCTCTTTGTATTTTAAATTAGCTCTATGCATAATAATCAAGCTATTTGTACTTCCACCAACATACTTTTCTAACAGCCATGATTTGCACATAACGATTGACATAAGAAACTCAGACAAATAAAAAGCTCTAATTCAAAATTAGAAAGAGAAGGAAAAATAGGTATTTTAATCATGCCTGAATTAAAATAACTTGACTCGAATTCTTGATGCTCCTTGCTTCCAATCTGAACTGTGACTCAGCTTTATCTTGCTGCCTTCACAACTTTCAGCTCTCAGCTCCGCTTTTGTACCTCTCCCTTGCTTCTAAACTGTTAAACTACAGCTACCAAGCAATCTATAACTGAAACTAACAAACTATCCTCACTCTTTGAAAAATAGATTAACAAATTTTCAAATTCTCTTTACTCAACTTCACTCTCCTCACAAACTCATGTATGCTCTATACTCCAGATTATCAAATGAATGAACATCCAAATGATGAGCAACTGCTGTGTATTTATGCAAACAATGGTTTACTAACAATTTGGGCCCAAATAGTAGCTGATTTCTATTGCTCGAATAGCTCTCCCAAAACTGCCACCACTCAAAAATAAAAAAGGGAAAGTTAAGAATAAAAAAGCAAAATAGAAAAGAATATATACATGCTGAACACTAAATCATAGTGACGGTGAGAATGAAGAAGGTTGTGAGAATTAAGAAGGCTTCAGCAAATCAAATCAAAATAAAGATAAGTATTTCTCGTATTTAAATAATTAAAATGTATTAAGGATATGGATAGGGTCTATAGTAAGTATTCTTCATAACTTTAAATAAATATATATTAATATAGATAATATGCATGCTCATACAAGGGTGAGTATTAAAGTCTAAGAACTAAGTAATAATGATCATACATATATGGATTATATTCAATTATGCAATAATGCTTGCAGCAATTATTGAGCCTTATAAGCAATTATGATTCTTTATATAAGAATGGATTTTTGAGCATACTCACTTTCGCTAATACCCAATTGAGGATAGAGAGTTTGTGGAGGGAGAGGCGAGGTAATTCGGTCACTTGATGGATGGTCCCAAGATGGGTAGGAAACCTTGAGGGAGTCCACTTGGAGACTGTTCCATGTGCCCTTGGCACAGTAATTCTACCATCCTTCGCTGGGGTTAAGAAAGAGGGAAGGACAAAAATCTATTTAATACATAGTAATAAGTTATATAAGAATGTGATGTTTTCATTTAAATACGCTAATGCATCTACCTTATTCTTAATATGTACAACCTGAATTATTTAATCTAGCTATGATCAAGGATCTGTGTGGTATTTGTTTGTTATGCATGATGTGTGTAGGTCCTAAAGGCAAGTTTCATTTACAAGTTAATTGATTGGTAAATACAAAATCCCTTATCCTAACTTGTGCATTTTATGTTTCTAGGTCAGGTAGCCTAATTTTAATAAGGGGACATTATAGAAATAGTCTTCAAAACAAAATCGAGCTCCTTTCATTGTGCCATGGCGAGCTGGGCGCAGCCTTTCTGAGTTGGTGGCAATTTATTGTTACAGAGAAAGTCTCTCTTTTTATCATGTTGGAAAGTCAATGACAAATCCTACACACTTTCCTGCCTTTTGCCCAAGTCGTGGGCTTGTGAGATAACAGAAACACATGCATTTATCCACCATTTTGCCTCTTTCACGTGGTTGTTTTAGCAGATATAAACAATTGAAATGCTCAGCCACTTATGTGGCAGCGATAACCATAATATATGCATAATGTGGCACCTACAATGGTGACCCAACTTACTATTCTTAAATGCCATTTCATCAAGTATTCTCATGGCATATCTGCCATCAAATATGGCTGCCAAATATATTAACTTTAATAATATATGTATGACAATCATCTAAATATAATAATATATATACGATAATATATATATCTATCTCATTTAATTATTGAGATATATATTACGTATATATGTATGAATATATGTAGATATTATTATCTAAGTATATTCATACCTACATACGTACATATATATGTTCTATTATATATGCATTTATAGATATATATTCCCTATATATATATATATATATATTCATCTATAAATATATTCAAATATACATTACATGTAATATATGCTATTCACAAGAGCTTCAACATTTAAATTAGATTTGATTAAATGGTCAAGGAGGATCAAAGACAATCAAACAAAACTTCCCCAATGACACAAAAAGCCTATCAACTTAGGTTTAGCACTTACCAATACTTAGACTGACTCGACGAGGTTCCTCTAACCTATGCACGTGAGTGTGTGCTTATACTTTGATAGAAATAACAATGGTTTCAATACCAACCTCCTCTCTTAGGTGGTACTCTCCCTCCCCCACTAGAGGGTTTGAACTTTCCTGCATCCAACTTAGAGCAACATGTTCGTGGTTAGCTAATAACATATAAATTACATTCACCATATTTAACTTACGCATCATTAAATCATTTATAAGTAATTTCATCATAATGCATATTCATACATTTCATTCATTCATCAAATATCATCAAGACATAATCATGCATTAAAATCATATTTACTCATAAAGGTAAAAGTATTTGGTAGATAAACAACGGGGTGTAACATATCCTCCCCCTTAAGAATCATCATCCTTGATGATTTAAAGTATCAAAACTTGCTTCCAAATATCCTCAAATGTCTAATTGAAGCTGGTCTTCCTCTCCATAGCTCATATGGTGTTTTATTAGTCTTGCGTCTAATCTAAGTTTTGTTCAAGATATACATTGTAGTCTGAATTGCTTCTCTCTAGTACATATCCGGTAGATTTTCTTGACTCAACATTGTCCTTTCCATCTCCTGTACAGTCTCATTCTTCCTTTCTACAACTCCATTTTGCTGCGGAGTCCTAGGAGAAAAAAATTGCATCTTGATCCCATGCTCTTAATAGAATTTGTCATACTTGTCAGAAGTGAATTCTCCACCTTTGTCTGATCTCAAGACCTTGATTGTTCTTACAGTTTTATTCTCTACTAATGTATTGAATGCTTTAGACTTCTCAAATGTAGAAAGGTAATCCAAGTCATTCTAGTGTAATCATCAATGAGCATCATGAAATACCTGTCACCTTGTAGACTCTTTGTCCTTATAGGTCCGCATAGATCTATATGGACCGAATCCTATGGTTTTAATGTAGAATACTCCTTAACAGGAAATTTTCTCCCTGTTTGTTTTCCTTCATGACATGGTTTGCAGTTGGTAGATTGAAGCTTCTTAATTTTGGCATATCCTAGACCATTCCTCTTGAGCTAATCTTCACAATGTCATCAAAATTAATGTGACCCAACCTCCTATGCCAAAGCCAACTTTCTTCTTTTTGCAAAATAAGACAATTTTGTCCATTTAACTCATTGAGATGATATATGTCACTGTCTGTCTTGCTTCCTTCCGCAATCGGTTCTTCAGTACTTGATTCCCTGATATCAGTACTAAAGGATAGTTTGTCCCTTCCATTCATGAATATTATTCAAACAAATTCTTGTCCCCATAATGCTTATTGTGAGGCATGTTACAGGTCATACCAAAGTACTTGTTGATTCCAATAGATGGTGGTTGTAGAGAAGCCGTATGCCACTAATTAAGTTCATCATGATTAGAGGAATCATGAGATAATGCCACAAACGTATTTCTAAGACTTTGATGCACATAGGATTGGAACAAACTACTCATTATAGCTTTACAAGCAAATATGGGCCCCTTTTAATACAAATTTGGGTCTAAGAATTATACACACAACTTTCAAGGGAATATATGAACAGTGTTTTCTCCAAGCCAATAATAGAAATTGGGCACGCAACATCCACCCCATGTACTCTCTTTCCTATACTCAACACATGCACAACTTTTCCTTTTTCTTTTATTCACATTATCTTTTGGACACATTCACATCTAGTTATTTCCTATACTCTACTACTACTTCCAAACTTAGTTGTCTTCCCCACTACATGGCTCTTCTCTCTCTTCCTGGCCTAGTAATTCTAACAGAATTGAAATCCCTTCAACTTAGTCTTTAAATGCAAGTTAAAACTAGTCAGAAGCCTTTGTTGATACTAAGAAAGATGAAGGTAGCCCCAAAGTAGACTCATCCCTTGTCAAACTAATGTGAGGCATCATTCATAGTATAAATCTTGTGGGTAAGAAAACTCAAGATGATATCGCATTTTTCTGTGGAGACTTCGTGACAAGGAGATGCAAATCACTCTCTTGCACATTGCCCGTAATTCTAATTGCTTTTAGTCCAAGAATTCGACTAGCAACAAAAAGAGTGTTTATTATATCTAATTGAAAAACTCAAGTAAAGTACCACCAAAGAAGTGTGATAGTCACAGAACAATTCCCTTACCACAAACAATGCCAAGATTTGGATTTGTGCTAAAAAAGAAAACCATGCAACCTCAGTTCCAATATTTACAAGCCAAGGTTTACCCTCCCACCCTAAATTGGTGACCCCAAGACCTGCACCAGGTTGTAGTGGCAGAGGGAGCAACAGATCAGGCTGCTAAAGGTTTTCAGTGCTCCTAGGAGGGGGCTAGGGTAATGGTTTTAAAATATTTTTCTTTTAAATTTTAAGCTTTGTAAAAATGTGGTGAGTACTTGATACTTGTCTCTGGACAATTTCAGACATGGTATCTTAATGTTTAGAAAGGTTACATCAATAAACAGTATGTTGGTTGACGTGGTGCTCCAGCTGGACATCAGTAATCTCCCCTGCCACTGTAGTTCAACTGCTCCAGCCATCGCATAAATTTCTCCTTCCTTCCTTCTTCTTACTTCTTCTACATTCTTCTTCTTTTTGTTTCTAGACTCTTCTTTTCGTGGCGTATTCGAGAAGCTTCTTCTCTTTGCTCTGTTTTGAAAAAAAATAAAAAAATGTGATACTCTGTTTTTTTGGAATGAAAAAGAGGCAGACACTCTGTTTTTGATAAGGGCATATACTCTGTTTTTATGAATGAGAATATATCAGTTTTTGGATCCAAAAAGGGCACGACTGTATTAGGGCACAGGCAGCTCTATTTTTAAAAGGCATTAATAAAAAAACTGTCTTGTTTCTAATATCTTTGGTACAAACTGTTATTCTGTTCTTTCCTCTTTGTTTATGCTGTTATTTGCTGCTTTGGTTTGTATCTGTTTCCTACAAACTGGTATCGTTTTTAAGAGAAGTTGTTGTTGTTTTGGAAACCATATTGCCAAAGACAAAGGAGGATGTTGTAGAAAATAAATGAGGGATAGCTAAATCACCGCTTATATGTGAGCCAAAGTTGTGTAAGGATTGTGGTGGAAGAGCCTAAAGGTATGAGAAGTTGCTGTCAGTTTTTTTTAATCATCAGCTAAGAGGAGAAAGTCGAAAAACTCGATTGGAGGAAGCTGTTATGACAACCTCTTATA